>JAYMTA010000083.1:0-44015 GCA_036897625.1 Pelargonium cotyledonis
TCCTCCAGAATCTGAAATAAAACAATTGTTATGTACATATATATACATCACACATAGAATAATTGATACGTTCATATAGAACTGATAAACGTAACACTTATATTTACCTGTGGTATGGGGAGTCTCTGAGCTATGTGTCGGAGCGGAAGAAGATGGAGATACAAAAGGGACCGGAGATCCCATATCCTGCAACCTACTAGATGAGGAGGTGGACCCTGAACCAACCTCATGAGTAGAAGGAGGTGGATGAGGTGTGGGCCCAAGCTCATGAGTAGGAAGGGGTGGATGAGGTGTGGGCACCGAAGTCACATCACTACGTAAACGCGGGTTTCTACCTGCCATGCACCCCTGACACCTGGTGGTACCACTCTACCAGGGATGGCGGCGGGTGCCTTGCCTGGCCGTCTATTTGGAGGCATATCACCTCCCGACATCCTGTATTCTTACATATACATACAGAATATCATATGAGTAAAAAGTATTCTAATTAATAATAGTTTGGGAACTCATGTTCCCAAAAGGAGAAAGAGGTTAAAGGAGCTTTTGATATCATTGAATTTCCTATGATTGTTTGATAAAAAAAGTTGTAAAAGGAGTTTGAAAAGATATTTTAAATTGTAGATTGTTTCGTAAAATATTTTTGAAATGTATTTAGAAAATTGTAAATGATCAAATTACTCATAAATAATAAAATATATCATTTCTGATAATAATAATAATAATATTTTAACAAATTATAATTGATATGGGTCAAACAAGCAAACCCAACCATCTTTCTAAGCCCAAATGTACTAATAAAAAATTTAAGCCCGACAAGCCCAAATAAATGCAACCCAATGAATAAAATTATAATTGAAATATATACCTATAATTTCAGAGGTTGATCTGTAAATATGAGGTCGACCAACATATTAAGGTTGACTTACAACACTAGAGGTCAACCTGCATATATTGGGTCGACCTTCTATGCTACTCACATAGAATTTCACAGGTCGACTTTTAATGCTCCATCTTTACAAAAATAGGCGATGAATCAATGCTCCATCTATACTACAGTTAAGGGCAAATCAGATGAATTTATCAAATTTTTGAAGGGGCAAATGTGAAAATATTTTACTGTCTCTCATCCTTCTGTCTCAAAATGAATGGGATCACTAACTTCACAGAAGTCACAGCAGAGGAGTCTAGGCAGGAGCTTCAACCTCGAAGCTCCTTTTCTGCAAAAAAATTGGCGAACAATATGCTCCTGTGAAAGTCGACTGTATCTCATGTGGCAAAATCAAAAGGAGGCAAAAGGAGCTTTATCCTTGTTCCCGAACAAGCCTTAAAACCGTTTTCGCTTCAACTAAATGTAAAATCATACTTAATTGTTTAATATTGCGTTCAACCCGATTAACTCATCTTCCCCAAATAAATGGACGAGGTCTTGTCACGTCAAATCAAACCAAATAAAAGTGTTTCATTAAAATATATCAATTCATATGCTATAAAAATCGGACTCAATTATTTATATGTCTAGGATATCTTATCATTTGAACTCAAAGATTAAAAAATCTTATATGTATCATATAATTCAATTAATTTATTAAATTATCGCTCAACTTTCATCTGATCAAAGAAATCTTCTTTTATATTTTCAAATTAAGAGTTCGATTTGGTAACACTATCTCCTACTATAAAGGATGTGTGACAACATATTTAAGGAAGGTATGTGTTTGGGGAAAATGTCGAATTTTCAGCTAGAACTCATGTTCAGTTCCTGAAAGTCGTGGTGGTATAAGAGACCGGTAAGGTGCTAAAAATTCTAGCCCAGAGTTAAGAGATTGATAATCAAACCAAATACAGTGAACGTTTTTCCTTCGGATTATGAAATATGACACAGAAGTTCGACCTGGGCTCTAAATTGAGTCACATGTGGAGCCCAGTTCCAAATAGAGAAGCCCAATGATATGGTGGGCCGGATCCATGAAACTGGTTTTTGCCTTATAAAATTAGTTGGCTGATTCTCTACCACGTCTCTTACCTCTTACACCTTCTGCAAAAACAATATCAGAGAGAGCAGCGATCGAAGAAAATCTCTGCAGATTTCAAGCTATATCTCTCACATCCAAACGACACCGTTCCATTTCCCTCCATCGCAAATGTCTTCCTTCAGCGGCGATGAAACTGCTCCCTTCTTCGGCTTCCTCGGTGCCGCAGCCGCCCTCGTCTTCTCATGTAACCCATTCCGATCCATATTCTCTTTCTCAGTCGTAATGTGGATCTGTCTGATGTTTTCAGTTTTTTTTTTTTTCCTGGAATTCGATTTTTTTTTTGATAATTCGGATCATGTGTTGCTTAGATTGTGTGAATTTTGTTCATCAAATCTTATTGAATTAGTTGAGCCAGGTGGGTTTTGATTTTCTTGGGAATTTGATCTATATAATTCGTCAATTTTGGTACTTTATGATTATTCTTCGCATAGATTCTGAACGAATTCGCTATTGTTTTGGTGGATCTAATATCGGATTTCGTATGTGAACTGATCTGACAATCTGCTTATTGGCTTTATTTGTTTGGTTGAATTCTTCCAATATTATATTGAATTTTTAAAAAAATATGTTATGTTTTTTTTTTTTTTTTGACACAACAAATCACTCAAATGACCTTAATATAATCATTTTGATGTTTATCGGAAACTAGAATTACTAATTTTCATGGCTTGTTAGGTATGGGAGCTGCATATGGAACAGCCAAGAGTGGTGTTGGTGTGGCTTCAATGGGAGTGATGAGGCCTGAGCTGGTGATGAAATCTATTGTGCCTGTTGTTATGGCTGGTGTTTTGGGTATTTATGGGCTTATTATTGCTGTTATTATTAGTACCGGAATTAACCCCAAGGCCAAATCCTACTATCTTTTCGATGGGTATGCTCATCTTTCATCTGGTCTTGCTTGTGGTCTTGCTGGGCTCTCTGCTGGAATGGCAATCGGGATTGTTGGTGATGCTGGTGTTAGGTATAATTTCAAATCCCGCTGTTGTGTTAAGAAGCATGCTAATATGGATTTACATAATATTAACGAGTTATTTCTAGTTTATTGGGATTAGTAAAGTGAGATTATTGTCGCCTGCTTTTCGGATCAGTTAATGTCATTTGACATACATATATCCTGCATGACCTATCTTTTTTATCTGGTTATGTGCTTAGAGGCAGTGAAGTATGAAGCATTTCATTTGTTGGCCTTGCTTAAGATGAGATTTTGTGTTTAAGCTTCATACTTCTCTTTACATGTTCACTTTAGAATTGAAACTGTCTTTAGGTGTAGATGACACTAGGAGGATACTTAACTGATCATTATTGATGATTAATTACAATCTAGAGAATCATTTGAAAATGATAGGAAAATGTTGAAATGGGGACTTCCTTGATCCCAAAAATTTGATCATATCTCTATATTATTTATTGTGGTGAAAACATGCATATCTCCCATTCTCAAGGCCATTTCATTTTCGTGGGTTTCTAATGCAGTGCCAAGATGTATTCTTGGGTCAATAATTGATTCAAGTGTCACTACATTATTAATTGAAAATTTTGAGTTCCAAGATATCAGTTTGTTTATTTGTTCAACCTTGGGGCTATTTAGATGTGACTCAAATTAAGGATAAAGATGAGAGAAACTTGTCATATTTGATCATAGTCTTCAATGCAGTGATCGTACCAGCTAATCTGGCCAGTACCAGTTATTTGATCATAGTCTTCTTTTGAGTGTTCTCTTATCATTTTTCGATAGAATGTGGCTACGTGAGATCAGTTTTTGATTGGTTTTTAGGTCATTTTGTATGCAACTCTGTTCGATTGCTTTGTTATAAACTTACATACCTTCATCGATATATGATGATTTGTTTTGCAGAGCAAATGCACAGCAGCCAAAACTTTTTGTTGGAATGATCCTTATCCTCATTTTTGCTGAAGCTTTGGCCCTCTACGGTCTCATTGTTGGCATCATCCTGTCTTCCCGAGCTGGCCAGTCCCGAGCAGACTGAGAAGGAAGTTATTTTACCTAATTTTCTTTTGTCACTTGTTGGAGTTACCAATGGGGGGATTATTTTTTATTTTTCTCAGGTTAGCAGCAGTTGGATGTCACATGTAGGGTTCTAAAAAATTCTACATTTGAACAGAACTGCTTTGCCAGTCTCTGCAGAATAAAAGCATTTTAACTTGGCCATTTGGTTTTTATCTGTCAATTTATTTTGCTTTCATATTTTCAGACAGAAACTATTGAACTTAAACCATATATGAGTTTAAATTGTTTGCTCATTTTTGAACATTTGCACTGTTTTAGTTAGAAGCAGAGCTCTGACCATTCTTCTTATTGTTTGTCTGAGTAACACTTTATTATATTGATTCAGTGCTCGAAATACATTCTGGAACATCTCCAGCATACCAAAACACCTCCTATCCTTACAAAAAACTGGACATTGCAGGTAACTCATGAGTCAACTGATTCGCAGAGCGTTGTTAATGCTTAAAACCATTAACAAGCGCTTTGACAATCCTATAGCAGTAGCTCTACCTTTCCAACCTCCGAACGAAGGAGCTTATTGAAGCAACACAATAATAGATAACGCATCCAACTTCATATATCCTCCAAATTTGAAGTACAACATAAAACCAGACAGAAGATAACTAAAACAAACATGTGTTGAATCTCGATCTCCTTATTTAGTTTACATCTCGCCTTATACACTTGGCGGTGGTTTGATTCTAAGCAATCGATGTTGAGATTTTTGTGTGCTAACACAATCAAATTAACCGGTTAAAATGGGTGATATAGCTTATAACTATATAACTTCACTAGATGCAACCAATAGAAAGTTCCCTAACTTATAAGCCAAGGTCAATAATGAACGCATGAAAGCTAATTGAAGTGGAGGTGACATGTAGTCAAATATGGTTAGTTGCGGGTAAAACTAGATTATCTTGTTCACAACAAATTCAGTTTAATTCAATGGTCTCTTTCAATCATTTTCTAACTACTTTAAAGTCCTCCAACTTTAGTTACATGCTCACTAATTTGAATATCATACAAACTTTTATGGTCTGTCTTGTCACAAATGTTTCAAACATAATTCGGTTGCATCTCCATTCAACTCCATAGGATCATTCCTTAAAAATAAAAAAGTGCAACTTTCAATCAAATTGGCAAGTCAAGAAAAAAATTTCCCTACGCAAGCTCTGGCGTTGGTTGGTTGTGTGCAGTTTTTGACCAAATCAAGGTAGCCCTATCCCAGCCACATCCCATTCCCACCCTATATCTCACCTTTGTTGGTCCAGTTTTTGTTCTTTTTGAAACATTACATTAAGTACTCAAACTTGAGATAGATATATATATATATAGATAAACTGTAATATCAACAGTGTCCAATAAAAAACACATATACTCAAAGTTGAGGCACATTTCCAAATTAGAATACCAACGGTGACTCAAATGTTAAATAACGAATCATTTGAAGGCGAAAAAACAAATCCTTGCGAACCCACCATCACATGGAATCTTCGCAGCCAGCGAATGGGACCCGCACTCTACAGCCACGCGGCAACTCGATGCAGATTAGTCGTTACCAATAGAATATCGCAACAACCATAAATCTAAAATTTAAATTGAATTGGATGATATTATCCAGGCCCAAAACCTGGCCCACAAAGGCCCAAAAGCTTCCCCTATATAATAAAACCCAAATTGGCGCTCATGCTATTCTCGCTCATTCCGCTTTCTACGTCGTCGCAACCAACCCTAGCCTCTTTCTCTTCCAACAATTTCCCGCGCTTTCCGCGAAAATTTACAGACTTTCCTTTTCCCCAATTTCTGTTCTTCATCTCTATCGTTTGGGAAGTTTCTGTAGCTTAATCCTCCTCTCGTTCCCGTCGTTGTGTTCCGGTTTGTGTCAATTCCCCCGAAAAAGATTCTGCTGAGGTTAGGTGTGGGGATTTTTGGGATCGGTCGGGAAGAGAGCGGGCGGTTTTCCGGTTTCCATAGATCCTCAGACTGTTTCTTTTGAGGGGGTAGCCGGGGCCTAGGCCTAGGCCTCGGCGGGTTCTAAAGCCCCCACCTTCACGAACGCATAGAAAAAAATCACATCAATTTTGTCATCACCATCTTCTTCATTTTTTTCGGTACTAATTTTTTTTGTATTTAATTCGTTAATCAACGATCGTTGAGTGAGAGATGCCGGCCCTGGCGTGTTGCGTGGATGCTGCCGTCGTTCCTTCCGGCTACGCTTTCGCCGGGGAAAGCACTCTTCCTGCGCTGGCCCATTTCGCCGGCGTATCTCCGACGACTTCTGACGCCGTCTCAAATTCACTGTGGTCACCGTCTCACTCTGCGGAGCTCTATAAGATCGATGCTTGGGGCGCGCCGTACTTCTCTGCCAACTTCTCCGGCAATATCTCCGTCCGACCATATGGCGATGAGACTCTGCCTCATCAGGAGATTGATCTGATGAAGATTGTGAAGAACGTCTCCGATCCGAAATCTGAGGGCGGGTTAGGGCTCCAGCTGCCCCTCATTGTGCGATTCCCGGATGTGCTCAAGAACCGGCTCGAGATGCTCCAGTCGGCTTTCGATTTCGCCGTCCAATCTCAGGGTTATGAAGCACATTACCAGGGTGTTTACCCGGTGAAATGCAACCAGGACCGGTTTGTTGTTGAAGACATCGTCAAGTTTGGATCCTCCTTTCGGTTTGGGCTTGAGGCTGGGTCCAAGCCTGAGCTCCTCCTCGCCATGAGCTGTTTGTGCAAAGGAAGCCCGGAGTCGCTTCTGGTCTGCAATGGCTTCAAGGATGCAGAGTACATTTCGCTCGCTCTGGTTGCGAGGAAGCTTGATCTGAATACAGTGATTGTCCTTGAGCAGGAGGAAGAGCTCGATTTGGTGATTGAATTGAGCAAGAAGCTTGCTGTTCGTCCAGTTATTGGGGTCCGAGCGAAGCTGAGGACCAAACATTCGGGTCATTTTGGGTCTACTTCGGGCGAGAAAGGTAAGTTTGGACTCACGACCACACAGATTCTACGCGTGGTGAAGAAGCTCGAGCTCGCGGGCATGCTTGATTGCATGCAATTGCTGCATTTCCATATTGGATCACAGATCCCCTCGACGGAGCTGCTAGCCAATGGGGTGAATGAGGCGGCACAGCTATACTGCGAATTGGTCCGCCTTGGTGCTCAAATGCATGTTATCGACGTAGGAGGAGGTCTTGGTATTGACTATGATGGATCAAAGTCAGGTGATTCTGATATCTCTGTATCATACGGGCTTGACGAGTATGCTTCTTCAGTTGTTCAGACTATCCGAGTTGTGTGTGACCGCAAGTCTGTGAAGCATCCGGTAATTGTCAGCGAAAGTGGCAGAGCCATAGTGTCTCATCACTCAATTTTGATTTTTGAGGCTGTATCCTCGAATGTAGTTGATACTCCAACAATGACCTCTGCTGGGCTTCAGTACTTTGTTGAGGGTCTTACTGAGGATGCTCGTACCGATTACCAGAATCTAACTGCGGCGGCTATTAAAGGCGAGTATGAGGCTTGTTTCATGTATGTTGATATGTTGAAGCAACGCTGTGTTGATCAATTCAAGGATGGAACTTTGGGTATTGAACAACTAGCTGCTGTAGATGCGCTCTGTGATTTAGCTTCCAAGGCAATTGGAGCTTCTGAGCCTGTTCGCACATACAATGTAAATCTGTCTGTTTTTACATCACTTCCTGATTACTGGGCTATTGGGCAGCTGTTTCCGATTGTCCCCATTCATCACCTGGACGAGCGGCCTGTGGTAAGGGGGATTTTATCAGATTTGACCTGTGACAGTGACGGGAAGGTAGATAAATTTATTGGTGGGGAGTCTAGTCTTCCGCTCCATGAGCTTGGTGAGGGCGGAGAAGGAATTGGTGGTGGGAGGTACTGTTTGGGGATGTTCTTGGGTGGGGCTTACCAGGAGGCGCTCGGTGGAGTTCATAACCTATTTGGTGGACCAAGTGTGGTGCGTGTGTTGCAGAGCGATGGTCCTCACAGCTTTGCAGTCACACGTGCCATCCCAGGACCATCCAGTGGGGATGTCCTTCGAGCAACTCAGCATGAGCCCGAACTCATGTTCGAGACGCTCAAGCAACGCGTGGAAGAGTGTGGTGGGCAGGAGGATGATGCTATGTCTATTGCTGCTCTAGCAAGTGGTCTCGCTCAGTCCTTCCACAACATGCCTTATCTTGCGGCAGCATCTTCGTGTGGCTTGGCTACTTTGAACAATGGATTCTGTCATTGCAAGGAAGATGATTCTGATGCTGGTGATGAGGACCAATGGTCTTACTGCTATTCTTGAGATTAGTTAATTTATCATATTTTCATTCACCTCTATATGTTTGGTCTGTGACTGTCTTTTCAATTTTAGTTATTTTTTTCTATTTGAAATTGATAAAGAAACAGATGTAACATTGTCATTTACATTTGGCGGGAAAGGAGGGATGGGAAACTGAATCCACCCTCTGTAAGTTCGACTCTTTTTAATGTCTCTTTTAGAAGATTTTCAGAATTTTTAGTTTTGAAACTTCACAGCTCTTTCAGTCAGCTTTGTTTTGTTGACATTCTTTGGGCGTATTTAATGTTATAAAAGTAAATTTATTTTGTTCATTTGTTTGGCGGTGGCCTTTTTTTCTTTTTTAAATTGAGCGCTTTATTATTATTCATTGTTCACTTTGTGAGTAAGGCCTTCCCGGGCTGGTTCTTGGATTATGGCTGTTGTGTTGTGCACATTCTTATTAGGGGTAGGTTGCATATTGAGATTCTGAAATCATTTTATGTGGGCCTTTGTTGGTTATTATTGTCTCTAGTGACATGCTAGTTTTGACATAGGAATCTTTAGTTGTAGAAAACAATCGAGTGATTAGCGTAAGATCCGGAGAGGTTAGGTTGGCTAAGTTTTGATCTTACCATAAAAGTATGGATAAGAATTGAGTTGTTTGGAAGTGTAGAGAGTTTGTTGACCACAATGTCGAGTGCTTCCATGAAGCCTCAAAGACATATTGCGGTCAATATTGGTTGGACTTTGTGTCCTTAAAAAAAAAAGGATAAAAAGATGGGATTGTGAAGGTTGAGAAACACAAAAATGTTTTGATTACTTGAATTACACACTTGACATTGAGTTGTGAGAGGTAGGAATGGTTGGGAAACTTATTAGACTAAGTTTATTGGTTTTTCTTTTGTTAAATTCATACAATATGAGTTGTCATTATCTTGATTCTTGAGTAGTTGCACACCATTGTTGAATCTGGAAAGCCAAGTTTGAATTGAAATACATATTCTTCTGATTATGTGTTGGAATATTTTGATGCATGGTTAAACTATGTTTGTGACTTTGAAGTCTTGACTCTTGGAACATGTTCTTATCTTGGATAGTAACATTACTAGGTACCCTTTGCTACTGTTGAACTTTCTGTTGCAATATATCATTGATGTTGACACTGTAGTACTAGCTATATTATAACAGGTTTGTTTGTTTGTTCACAAGATTCTTCATATTTTATTATTATCATGTTGACTTGGATTTTTCTACTGATGAGCTCAATGTGATGATTTTATGCTTTGCTTCTCCTTTTACTTATCTTTTACCATCTTTTCATTTGAGGAGTCTGATAATACCAGTAATTTGCACTGCTTATTACTAGTTTTTTTTTTCTTTAGAACATTGGAGATAGTTATCATGTTTTGCATAGGTGCCATTAGCTAGTTGGGTGTGAGATGAATTAAAGAAGCCCGATTAATTCTGAGAGTTGTTCATTTTAAAAATTGGATCAAGGCGAACATTGCATCTTCCATATGAAGTTCCTTGACATTGAGATTTTCTTAGGAATAAGTGCATTTTTCAGTTCATTTGGGATTATACAGATTTCATTTTGGCTTCTTCTATTGCCATGGATTATCATTCTGTTGCAGTAATAGAGAGTTGCATATTTCTCTTGTATTGAAGACCTCAAATATATGAATACTGTTTTGATTAGTTGGTATGTTGTCAATGCTGCATTCATAATTGATTGATTGATTTTCTTATTGCAGAATAGAAGTCCTCTAAACATTGAGGGGAGCATAATGTACTATGATTAGTCATTTTCAATACTAAAATTGATAAAATAACACTCGAGAGAACGTTAGATTACTTATTTATAAAGTGCGACTTAAGTTCAAGACTCCATATGAGATTTTGTAAGTTTTTTGTTCTTTCAAGACGAAATACATATCGCAAGTATACAAGAAGAAAATATGTACATTAAATCATCTTTTCTCTGACTTAGAATGATTCTCATCTTGTGTAAATATTGTTTTTCTTAACTAGTTAGGTATAAAATGTAAATATTATTCTTATAAAAGGTTAATGTCTTTTAAGTTTGTTTAATCCCATGATCATTAAAAAAATGCAAGAGTACTATATTAAGGTAACTAGTTTGTCATTGTATTTTTTTTTTTGAAATAGAAATCAAGATACTCATTTTAAAATGAAAATAATAGAACATATACAGTGAAATAGAGATGTACGAACTCGATTTGTGAGTATACATACTTTCATCCTTACTAAGAGAAGGAGATCCATAATTTATAGAGATTTTTTTTTTTACTTTATATAATCTATGGCGTCTATTCAGATTTCTCAAAGTAAATTATTACTTTCGTGCCTCATGTGAATTCCCAAGCACACACCAGAGTAGCAAAGCATGTTGGGCTAAACGGTTGATGTTTTTGGATTCCCTTTAAGGGCTTAGGTTCAAGTCTTTTTGCCGATGATATAAGGTGAAATTTATAAATTTAAGAAATGAGATAACAACTAATAGGATAACGCCTCCATTAGAATTTGATAAACACATGTCTTTACAAATTTACTGTCCCGTTGATTATAAAATACACACACACCAGAGTCTCCTACTAACATTGTGCTATAATTATGGGGTCTCCACCAATCAAAAAGTTATAAAGATCGAAGTCTCCAACCTCCAATAGCCCAACCTTTCAACTATGTCACTCAAAGACAAACTCTTAATATGCTCTTTGAATATGAGTCCGGGAGACGTACCAATTGAAATTTAATAATTATCTAACTCAAATGCATACTAATTTACACTTAACGATGTGCTTCTCTTTCTCATGCCTGTGTTCAAAAGCTTGTCAATATGTATTATGCACCGATAAAATCATTTGTCCGTGTAGTAGTATTTTGTCTACTTACCTCACGCTCGATTTCATTTGTAAGTTTCACATTGATTACGATAACTTAGTTACCTCATTGTACATCGCGGTATTATCATTATACGACGCTCTAATACGCATAATAATTTGGTATTTTCTATGAACAAGTTAGGCATAAATGCTAGTTAAGGCACTATGAACATATTATGCTCAACAAGATCCAATGGGCCACAAGTTGAGCTTAAATGAAGTGGGCTGGTCTTGGAAAGCCCAAAAGAACGAACACTCTCAAGCCCAAGACCAAGCCCGAGAATATCACAAAGCTTCCGTGGACCGTTGCTGATAACGACGTGGCGTGCGCAGTACGCACAGATGCGCATCTTAGCGTTTCGTGCCCACAATTCGGCATCTATTCGAGTTTCTGAATACAGTTCCATATCGTGCGGTTCCTCATCGGCTCAAGACCTGTCCTTAACCTCTCTACGTCTCTCTCTCTCTCTCTCTCTCTCTCTCTCTCTCTGTCCTAACCTCTCTACGTCTCTCTCTCTCTCTCTCTCTCTCTCTCTGTCCTCCTCTTATCGGTATTTCCAATTCCTTCACTTTATTTTTTCTCATGTTTTGATCTCCGATCATCGATTTCTAGATCTCAACTGCACTCGCATTCCTCAGGTTTCTATGCCATAATTTCCCCATCTTACTTGATTGGCTACTCGATATACGTTTAAATAATTGAATGAACGAAGCTAAAATTTTGAATTCAATTAATTAGGATTTTGGAATTTTGGTTCTTATGGTACTTTGTTGGTGTGATTTTATGCTCAGTTACGATCAGTATAATGGCATTGATATGGATGATCGAATATTTGATTATGTTTTTTTGCTTTGCCGAGAAAGTGGGTGTAAAGCAAAATTTTGGGTTTGGTTTGATTTGAACAAATTTGGTATCTTTTGTTCATTGGTAATAATCAAGGGCAATTAATAGAATGATATTTTTGTTGTGTATGGATTGTTCATATTTTTGTGTGGAATTAATTGAAACATGATGCTTTGTAGGGAGCTTTGGAAGATTGATTACGCTGGTGCAAGAATCTAATTGCTTTCGAAAATGGTATGTTTTGCGGTGTTGGTATTGTTGTCCAATTATTTGATGACAATGGTTAATTTCTATGGATTTTTTTGTCTCTAGTTGCTTAAGTTAGCACGTAGTTGGAAATACCAGTTGGCATCTTCGGTAGGCTACCATGTGTTTTCATTGAACTACGAGTTATTGCTTTGATGTTTTACTGGACTATAAGTGAGAACCTCAGAAGTTTTATTATGGCTTGCTTTCTTTTAGCATCATAAAAATAAATTTCCATCCAAAATTCTATTGTTTTTAATCTTCGCTAATGTTATGAAAATGTGTTTTACTCCAATGTATGTTTATATCTTAATACCATATTATTTTGCATATTCATTAATAGTTGCCTTCACATCTGTAGAGCATTGTGTAAATACCCCTTGGATTGTTTGGTGTTATTCTTTATCCATTAAACTAGATTTATTCCTTTTTATTACATAAACTTACCATCATTTGTTACTGTTCTGTTTTGCTTTGCTATCATCAACATTTTCAACTATGTTGATTGTGTTGTTACAGTTTTTTGATGGCTATGGGTATCATGGAACTTCGTTTGAGCAGACATATAGATGTTATCCAGCATCCTTTATTGAAAAGGTAGAGTGTGTTCGTCTTGTATTAGTTCTATTTCCTTGTATGCTTTCTGCCGTATTTTAATAAAGTTCAGAACATAAAAACATAGACAATAACATATAACTTGTCCTCCAATAAACTCATATAAATCTGAGCTTTATTGAGGACAAGTTATATGTTATTGTCTATGTTTTTATGTTCTTAGCACAACCCATTGTTCCTTAAAAGATATTTCAATTTCTCTTTGCTTTATCTGGGACTAGAATGTAGTTGATTATTTTACGGAGACTTTCATTATATTGGTTTATTCACTATTGGAACGAATGATGTTTTCTTTTGTTATTCTTTCTATACACAAAGCACACCTTGTTCTGTTATTCTAATTCCAATTTATCTTATGCATCTTGCAGCCACAACTTGAAAGTGGTGATAAAAGTAAGTTTTCATATTCTTATAGAAACTTGTCTCTTAATCTTTCTTTTTCTTGTTACGTCTCGTGATATTTTTTCTTATGTTTGTTTCAGTTATAATGCCTCCATCAGCCCTTGATCGCCTGGGTTAGTTGTATGGTCTTGTACGATGAAATTTCTGTATGTTGTTAATTTATGATCTGAACTCTACAATGCTGGTATCCTGCAGCATCTCTACATATTGACTATCCAATGTTGTTTGAACTTCGAAATGATGCTGCTGAGCGAGTGTCTCATTGTGGAGTTCTGGAATTCATTGCAGAAGAAGGCATGATCTATATGCCATATTGGGTAGGCATTTAATGAGATTCTGTATATAATCTTTACTAGCTTGATTTTGTCATAAGGCCATAATTGTTTAATTCTGTTGTTTTCTTTTGTGTGTGTTCCATTCATTCAGATGATGGAGAACATGCTCTTACAAGAGGGAGACATTGTGAAAGTGAAAAATGTGACTCTTCCAAAGGGAAAGTATGTCAAACTACAACCCCACACGAAGGACTTTTTGGATATCTCCAACCCAAAAGCTATGTGAGTTCATGGTTTTTACATTTAGTTGACTACTTGACTTTAGTAGTTGGCATATGTCCAACTTACAAATCTTTGGTACTTTCACAAATGAGATTATGAAAGTTGAATAAACCAACATTTCTTATAACAAAGATGTGTCCTGTCATGATAATCTGTTTCTCTGGTATTTTCATCTCATAGGAATATAGTTGCCTTCTGCAAGGGAAATGATAAAATATAATTTATTAAATGCTTCTATTTTTTTTTTCTATTGGTTCTTTCTAAAAGAGAAGGATTCAACGATTTGATAATCATATGGTCCACCATAGATGAAAATGGGATTTTATCTAATTTTTTCACCTTGTGTTTGCAAGATTGGCACCTGAAATGTGAATTTCTTTTTTTAATAGCTGATTAGTATATGTACTGTGGTCACTGGTCAGGTATTATGCCTAATGAAACTGTCTGGTAATAAAATGTTTAGCTACAATTGAAGGTTGGCTGTATAGCTATTTATGTCCTCAAACATGTTCTGCAATTATCACCAAGAGAATCTTTGTTATGATTTTTTTTTTGCTATGTTCTGAATCTTTGGATGGATTTATCATAGGGTTACATTGCTACGGGTTCTGAATTTTGGACAGCCAAGTACAGTTATGCTAGAACTTGATTTTTGACTCCTTCGAAATGGACTTGAAAACTTCACTGTACTTATTGCTTCAACTATAAAGAAAAGTATTCCTCAGTCCACCCTTATTACCAAATAAAGCCCTAGTTCTGGCCAATTTAGACGCTCATGTAGCTACACTGCTAGTTGGTCTTAAGTAACTCATATTTTTTACTATTGGATCTCTATAAGATATCTGATATTGAAATAAATATTTGTTATGTTTTCCATTCATCACGTGCTTTCAGGGATGTAGCAACTTAATCATTTACTTTGTGTTTTCACGCAGTTTAGAGACAACACTAAGGAATTTTTCGTGCTTGACCACTGGGGATAGTATTATGGTTGCATATAACAATAAGAAGTATTACATAGATATTGTGGAAGCAAAGCCTTCTCATGCAATTAGTATCATCGAGACCGACTGTGAGGTGGACTTTGCACCTCCCCTTGATTGCAAGGAGCCTGAAAAGCCTGTTGCATCTGTTCCTCTTGGCAAGTCGCCTAAAGGTGCATATTTTTTTTGCAATACTCTCTTAGTTTTTAGTAGTTATGTTTTCTTTATGTGAATAGTGTTGGTGGTGAACTGCCCTTCCGGCATTGAAATCTCAAAACCAGTGTTGAAATTGTATTTCAAGTTTCCAAATTGTCTTTAGTGACTGATGTTATTGTTTGTGAAAACTTAATAGGTCTTAGATGATGTTTGGTTTCTTTAATAGATCCTTGTGCCAAAAGGGAGATAATATGCACTATATGAGGATTAGGAGTATTACAAGGCATGGACATGCATGCTACAAGAGGATATGTAAGTGAAGTTTGCTGGAACATTAACCTTGAAGCAACGTGCAGGCGAAAAGTAGATTTGACCATAGATCTGTTGTGGATAGCTGATATAGGTTTTCTGGCTTCATTTTTATAACTACATGGCATTAAATATTCATCTGTGTTCCTGCCCTTGCAAGTCTGCTTTAATTACTTATTGGGAAATACTGAACTAAATACAAAGATTCGAGAGACTAACAATACAATGGATGGTTGTCATATTCATAGACTATATGCATTTATGTAGAGACAGCATGACACATCTTATCTGCTTGCAGATCAAGAGGTTCCAGCTGAGCCTGAACCAAAATTCAACCCATTTACTGGAGTTGGGAGACGCTTGGATGGGAAGCCTATGAAGCATGAGCCTATGCCAGTCTCTCCCTCAGGATCTAAAGACAAGCAACCAGCTGTTGCTAATGGTAGACAGTCTAGCGGATCAAGTTCACAAACCACTTCTAGCCAGGCTCAGGGGAAGCTTGTGTTTGGATCTCAAACGAACCGTACCCCCAAGGAGGCACAAAAGGTACTTTCTTCCTGTTCCTTGTCATGAAGTTATTGCCAACTTATTCATCAAAAAGCCAAAAAAATTATTAATATTGCTAATGGCTAAACATGATTTTGTTTCTTCAATGCAGAAAGAAGCTCCAAAAGACTCTAAACAAGAGCAGCCCGCAAAGAAGGAAGAATCGAAGTTCCAGCCTTTTTCTGGAAAGAAATACTCATTGAAGGGTTAATTAGGTTCTAGAACAATAGATACCTTTTTACGTTTTTGCCTGCCCACATGGATCAGGGAATCCGTTAATATGGGATGTTGTATAATCAAATTATGGATCCGCTATCATGTCAATGAAAAAAGATAGAGGAAAACACAAGTATGAAACTTATGTTCCTTGACTTCGAAAGCATTAATACACAGGCTGGAGCATTGTTCCTCGCAACTAGCATGTCACAGTTACAATCCCCATCACTCGTACTGAAATTTGTGTTGTTTTGGATGGATGTTATGTGCATAAAAGGAGGGACAAAATTTTGGTCTACGAGAACAGATGAAATAGAAGATATTGTTGAAGTTGCGGCTTTTACAGTAAAGCCTTTACAACCAGTAAAACTGATAATCTTGGGTGTAAACAAAAGCAACTCATTCTAAAAGAATGGTAGATAATCCAAGAAACAACTAATAAATACTACCAAAATGGTTTCCATGCAGAACTTGCTCTCTCATAATATATGTTCAATGAAAACTGAAACCAAATAATAAAGAATCTATGCATGGTTTGTCATTTTTTAGTTCCAGCTCCCTTATGAAAGAATGGCCTTCAGTGCATCTTTCACATAGGGGTATTTGAATGTGAATCCCAACTCTTTTGCCCTACTGGGAACCACCTTTTGCCCTTCCAGAACCTACAACGAGAATAAGATCAGTCAGTTTAAGCTACTAGTGTACGTGTAGAGGGTAATGAGGGAAGACGATATTCTTACCACACAAGCACCTTCTCCAAGGGCGGCTTTGAGGGCAAACTCAGGAACAGGTAGCCATGATGGCCGTCCCATCGCATTTCCCAATTGTTCACACAACTCGCTCAGTCGAACAGGGTTAGGTGCGGTTCCATTGATAACTCCTGCTATTAAGTTGCTAAAACTCAGAGACGAAATGGTATGATTGGTCAGGAAAAATCTAGCATGTGAAAATTTACCTTCATAGGAAGGGTTCCGTAGAGCTTCATATATTAGGCTCACAATGTCATCCTGATGAATCCATGAAAACCTGCACAATTGCGAGTGCTATTAATTGCCTTAATTTACAGGCAAGAGAATAGAATTAGGACAGCATTTTAATCACCTTCGGATAACTAAAATCGTAACAGTTTCTACTTTTAAATTTAAACGTGGAGCAGACAAGTGTTATGAAGGAGCCTCGTATGAAGGATGAGATTAAGTACAGTACCATTGTTTTCCAGATCCCAAAGGCCCCCCAGCAAACATCATAAAGAGAGGGATCATTTTGGCTGCAGAAACAAACACACAAGTATGCAGGACCAAAATGAAGCTTCTTCAATTCAGAGTCTGACATATCTTTTAAATATGCATTTTAATTGCCATACACTACTGAGAATTATGGTATATCGTGATTTTGGTTTTCATGCGAAACATACTAGATTGCATAACTAGGAAGCTTCAAGTTCCCATGCTATATGAGAAAACTTCAAGATACAGTTCACAATCAAGAAGTTCTATTTACGAGTATGGAATGCCTAAAAGGGTTCATAAATCAGACATACCTAAAGCTCCACCATCTTTGCCAAGAACAACACCGATGCGAATTCTAACCAATCTAACATCCTTGTTAACTTTGAGGGCAGTGGCTTCCCATTCTCTACAAACCTGAAAAGATATAATCCATTATGTACAAATTTAGCTAATATACATCAATACATAAATGACCCTCCCTGAACCCCACAAAGGTGGAAGCCTTGTGCAGTAGGCCGTCCTCTCATGAAATGTATATCAACAAGGTTTCATAGTCTTCAGCTTGCTCACAAGCAGACAAGTAAAAAATAAAAAGTTAAACCTCAAGTACTTAAGTGAACAAAGTGCTATTTGACCAAGTTTCATCTAAATGCTTTGGAGGAGAAAGAATATGGAATAAACTTTAAAGTAACTAAATTTCACATGTTTATAGAAGAGTAGATTTGGTACCAAATTCGTGAACAAAGTGCTATTTGACCAAGTTTCATCCAAATGCTTTGGAGGAGAAAGAATATGGAATAAACTTTAAAGTAACAAAATTTCACATGTTTATAGAAGAGCAGATTTGGTACCAAATTCATGTACTCCGTATGATACAAAATAGAACATTTCGATCATATATTTCAGACCTCTACACATTTCAACAGAAACACTACATCCAGGAATCAGATACTTGTTTGTTTACCTCAGCCAAGTAATCATTTCCTGAAGAGCTCTTCTCATCAAATGCTACATTTTCATTTGAACCTGCGTATTTTGGGGTGGGAAGAGAGGAAAAAGGAAAGTTCATTATGCTGTATATTTAATATACTTCTCCAAAATTTTACTTTTAACATGAAGCAGTGAAGCACCAATTTGTCTCTCCCCTAATCATCACATAATATTAAGTTATGCACAACCTTGTGAAATTGTATGATCTATCAAGTAAACTATCATGCGGACTACAACAGAATGATGCCAATGGCGCTCGTTTAAATGCATCATAGCTAAAAAAACTCAGTTGCATGCTCGAGAGCAGTGATCTCATAGCCAAAAAAACCCAGTGTTTTCAACATACTCCATAATCCCCATCAGAAAAAAAAAATGCACAACAGAATAAAGAATGATTTTCAAATAAAGAAATAATACCCACCATAGTACCCAACAGCTGTTGCACTCACTAAGACTTTTGGTCGAACTCCATCCGGAGAACCATTTATTAAGTCTACAACCTTCATGAACAATTGAAATGATCAGGAAAACAAACGAAAAGAGTTGCACACTCATCTTATCTTGCAACCGCGATGTTCTTTCGCTTCACCTTAGAAAAAAACTTTTAAGTATTCACCTAGAGAATTATTTATTAGGTCTACAACCTCCATAAACAATTGAAATGATTGGGAAAACAAATAAATAGCGGCACACACTCATCATATTTTACAACTGTGATCTTCTTTCAGTTCACCATCAAAAAAATTACTTAAAGTATTTGTTCTACTGTTTGCAATGAAAAAAAATATAGACACTAACCTTTGATGTGACTCTTATCCTGCTCTGCTTGATCTCTTTCTTGATCTGCATATAACAAGAAATATTTATGAAACTTGGCTCCTATAAATGGGACAGTGTGTTGTCCACTAGTGAAAGGTTGACATGCTCAACCCAGTGGGAAGCAATAATAAACTTAAGAATTCATAAAATAGATGGTGTCTTTATTATTCGTTATTATTGTTGTTAGATCACAATGACAAATATAACTGTTTCATGAATCATTAGAAATCATATATACCTATGAACCAAGTTCCATAAAACTTCTTAAGATCTCAAAAACTGGGGTCAAAACATGCATAGTTGATTAACGTGTTGCGTTGTGAACGAGTGTTGAATAGCCAATATACCCCAATACACCAAAAAATATATTTGGAGAAGCGTAATACATTTCCCTTGCTTATACTTAGTGTTGAAGATATAATAGGAGTACGAATGGTAGTTGTACCTCACATAGTTTTCTTATTGTTTTACATATTGTTAAATCCAATAAGTACTTTCTGAAATTCAATTGGTTGAATCAATGATCAAGAAGAGTGTCATAAACTTCACAGTTAGAATAGTTGGCATGCATTTTATTCAAACTGATTCCCAGAATCTAGTGCTATATTGCATCCATTTATCAGCTGGAGCACTGTACTCGATTGAACATTTTCATTAGGTATGAGGTAGTAATGATGTACCTCCTCAATAAAAAGATCGTATTTGCATGACCATGGAAATCCCAGTTAGTACAGAAGAGGAAGGGCCATTTAAAATGCCTGGAGTACTAACCTCGGGAGACCATCTTGTACTTATGGGCAGTCCAGCCAAATTCACAACAGCAGTTGAACCTTGAATACAGTCTTTCCATCCTGGCTCCTCAGCTATCACAATTCCTGGAAAGTCCTTGCCTACAAAATGCATGAATGTAGTTTGAGAGAAGCAATATATTATATTAAAGATATCTACTCTATCACTCAACCACCCCCATGACTACACTCCCTACTCTCAACCACCCAATATGCACCCCCTAAATTACACTCTATCCCCTAAATTGGCTCTTGACCCCTCAAAGAGCCTTCCTCTTCCTTTATGTAGAGCAAAATAGTTAGTGTATTAGCATTGTGTAGCATATATAGAGAGTGTCTTGTATATTGTAATCTCCATTTGCTTCAAAATACATGTCCTCTTTCAATCACTCTATCTGTACTTCAACACATTATATATTAACTATCTTTCTTTCTATATGGGGAGGAGGGAGTGCATATGCAGAATAACAAGAAAGACTAGATTCAGTTTTCACAATTAATATAGGTATTCATTTGTGTAACGAGAAAGAAAGGAGATGTTTATGTATTTCCCTGGTAACAAGTTTTACCGTTTACAAATATCTCCTTGTTGAAAGAATCCCAATTTTTTTTATCAATAATTTAATCAGCTTTTTAGAAGAATAAAGTCTGTCCAGATAGGCAATAGCTAAGATTATTCTAATTCATTACCTTCTTACCCGGAAAAATTAATTCTGCTTTTGACTTAGAGCGCGTCAAGACATGAACCTCATGATTGTCTACATGCCAATGCGAAAGATAGGAGGAGAAAAAATTAATCCATCAGTTCAAACACAAATATATTTGAAGTTCATAATATAAATAATTTATATGCAGAAAGGAGTATTAATTAGTTGATATAATGCATATAAGGTCTTTAGCATCGTGTACAGTGAGCACACTGAATCAATGTATCATAAATTGGAAACACATCCTGAACGAATATGGTACGTATGTTTGTACATGGACCAAATACATTTGGATTAAGGAAAGCTACGTGCATAGACTAACTCAAGGCAAACTCACAGGCAATGCTCATGTTCCATGTGCACACTAGTAATGTTCGAGTGTGTACATGCTATACAATTGTCTGCATATATATAAACTGAAAACAACATACATCTAATTGGATAAACTAAAACTTAAAATTGGTAAGTCTATGCACAAGTGTGAAATTTGACCAGAACTAAAACTTTCCTCAATAAGGTTAGTTTAACTACAGACCCAACACATGCCCTTAAATCTAGACCTGTGAAAGCGTGCTACTTATTACATGTCACTCTAGAGTTTTCAGTTCAAACTAAACATAACAACCAGGAAACCTACAAATTATACCACCACCTTGCTATGCAAACTGATTCTTCGAAATGGGGCATAACAACATAAATCAATACCGAGATTGAAGATTCAAGTACGTAAAACTGCATTTGCCCGATAATTCTATTACAAAATGATGCATAGATACATCATACATTTGCATTTTGAGAGTTGTTTCATAAAGGGTTTCCAGTACCAACTTCATTTGACTGGCATTGATGTGTCAAAGAGGAAATTAGACAGCAACACAACCTCCATTACGTTTTCAATTAAGCACTAATAAGATTTAAGGTTGAGTAGGGAGAGAGAACCTGCACAAAGCCTCTGCACCAATCTTTTCCCTATAAAACCAGTAGCTCCAGTAACTGCAACAGTCATCTGATTTGCACACAGAAACACACAAAAAGCCATCTGATTTAGAAGACTTAAATGGTAAATGCAGAATTGCCCAAATGTGATTATTTGGTTTGAACAAGAGTGAGAAATAAGAGCAGAGCAAGCAAGTACCTTCTGGGATTGGCAAAAGATTCTAAATTTCTTGGTGGAAAGGGGTTGGGATTGAGGCTGAGCAATGTGAAGAGAAGGAGAGATGGAGTGAGCCCATGTAAAAGAAGAAGCAGTAGTGGCTATGCAAGAGAGTAGCTCCATTGATAGGATTGGGTGGAAATGGAATTGCTGACAATAAAGTGTCTGATGTTAGTGAAAGTGAGATTATGGATGTGTATGAGTATTGTGCTCGTCATCGTGTTTGATTTGGAGCCACACCAACCAAAACGCTATACCCATCACCCAATAATGATTGTCATTAGCAACCATTATTGAGATAAACTAAAACTGCAATGATGGCGTTTAAGAGCAAATTTTATATGTACTGAATTTTGTATCAAATGATTTAAGATATGAGACACGACATATCAAATATTACATCGATGACTTGACCGAATCATAATACGCTATGTGTATAATATATTTTATAAACCGAGCGCTTCACGTCAAAAATTCATGGAAGGTGGTGGCATCATATATGTCGGGTTGTAATTTGATAAAATTAATTTTAAAATACACATATATAAAATATATACTTGCCACGTAAGATGTCACATCATTTTGTACGGTAAATTTTTTTACAAAATTTAATACATATAACATTTTTCGGTGATTAATGATATAAATACGAGTGGAAAAATTCACACATATCCTAAATTATAACCATCTCTCTCTTCTTCTTTTTTTTTTATAAGCGACGGTCTAAAGGTGTATATATACAAGTAACAGTAGTATTCAAGAAATAGACTATTTATCTTAATCCTAGCCTAGAATTTTTGGCACCTTACCGCACCAAAGTGATTTCTTACACCACCACCACCAAGGATATCTAACTTGTTAGTAACACTCTTACAAGAAGTGTCTGAGCTATTCAAGTCTTTCAAATTTTTTCATATCTACGGGTATTGTTCTTTTTCCATAAAAAGATAATTTTTGTGTCACCTACATTCTATCCGTGACAATAACATCTTTATCATCCAGATGATCTTGAACTTTTTCTATTATTTAGTCATATCTCGCCATATAGACTTCCTATACTCATTTGTTTACTTGTAGTACAAATTAATGACACAAGAAATGAAAAGACGAAGGTCTCCCAATCATCTCTAATTTTTTTTTCTTCAGATATTTGCCATGACGTCGGTGATGACTATTACAGCATATTAAAATTGGTGATCATCCATGGTATGGAGACATTTTTTTATCCTTATGTTTTACTAGGATTGAAAAATGTTTTTGTACTGAATCTACATGAATAGGATTGTGCTTTGCTCAGTTTGTATTGTGATTGTGTTCAACATTTGAAATGACACATAAATTCTCAATGTTTCAAGCGATTCCTAACACGTTACAGTTTACAACATAAAGTCGCGTTCTGACAATTCTAAAAGCACTAGAGAGTTTGAGTCTTCAACTTGATCTTCTAAGTTATATATCCAATTTGATACAAAAATGGCCAAAACCTATCCAAACTAACATACCTAGTACCGAGGGTTTTCTCACTCTCAAGCGGCGGTTGTACCTCTTTGGACAACAGTTAGGGCCTTTGCATCGGAGTGGTCGTGTCTCTGGCATGAGAGTTATACCATTAAGGCATCTAGGGAGGCGGTAATTACTTTCGTTTGTGGCGGATAGGGTTCGGCAAGTGGTGGTTAGGGAGGCGGCAATGGAAGTTTTAAGGCATCGGCATTATAATCGGAGATTGCGCCTATGGCAGAGTTCAGTCCGGATCCGCAAAGAGTAACAGTGGCAGTGGAAGATGGTGACCCTCGTGATAGGATCAGGTTACAGGGTCGTCTGATAGTTTGGAGTATGATTCAGCATGGTTTGGAGAAAGTCCATCAAAATTCGGCATTGGTTGGACAGACCAAGAGAGGGCTTGCCTAGTGCCCCTGGTTTGATTTATAGGGTTCTTCCCAGGTCAATAGGGTTTATTTGCAGTCTATTTCTATTTTGTTTGCTCGTCTTTATCATGTAATTCTGTTTTTTATCAATTAATGAAAGTTGTTTATTCTCGGTAAAAAAAACATGCCTAATGACTGAAAAATGGAGCCTTTTGTGATCGAAAGCTTGGGAAAGAAGAAGATCAAGCAAAAATAAGATATTTAGGGTAGTTTTCATTGTTTGCAAGTGATTTGTTTGGCTGTAACAAAGACTCAAATTCTCTCTTAACAGAGTATGTGACCTTAGCAATTCACAGAAAATAACAAGTACAGTAATTACGAGTATAGTATATGTACTACATCAGAATGCAACCTTCCATAAACCCAATTCAGTTGATCAAATATGCAAATACTAATCTAAACACAATCTTTGACAATTTTGGCCATAAAACATTGACATGCTGTAATAAGCCAACCTATTTCAACAATTTGCCTCTACAGTAATACAAAAGAGGACATTAACAGAAGCTCACACTAGAGATGTCATGCTGGGTTTCCAGCCAAATGATCTTCGCTTTGTGCGTTGGGGCGTGAAGCTAAGACCAAACATCTCCTTCAGGGCCTCTCCCTGCTCTGAGAACTTTATCAGCTTTGCAACGACAGCTGCGCTTTCCTTGACGTGGATCATATCCTTGGTGTTGCTCCACATGCAGTTGGCTAGTTGTAGCTTTCTGCGCTTTGAGTCCAACCCGATACCCCACTTCTGGTATAGTACCTTTCTCTCTTCTTCTGAAAGTCTTTTCTGCATCAGTTTGCTCAGCGCTCCTCTCTCACGATGAAGAGCCCTTATGCTGTCTCTCCAAACAAAAGCATTGTGAGAACTAAGAAGTTTAAGAGATACAATGTAAGCGTTGATATTCAAGTGGGTTAGGAAGTTTCAAATTTACAATTGAAACTCCACCGAGCTCTTCCATGTTTAGCCAGAACGCATAGTTACCAAATTACTCTTAGTTATGGTACGGTGGAGGAATTTCTTATCTATTTTCAAATCAACTTTACTTTTTTTGGACACATCGGGGAACACGTGTTTTTCTGTTCCAAGGAACCTACTGAACTACACAAATGTACACAATCACACCCACAACTTATGAATCCAGAATACAGGTTTCTCCACAGCATGGTAATTAAAGTATTAAACTACTGCTAGCAAGCTAGTTGAGCCTATTGCTCTATTTCAAATTACATCCATGTTCAGATACATATTTAGCTACGAGAATGAAACTACTACTGGTAGACTCCATTGCTATGTGTTCAAATTTATTATCCATGTTGGCCACCCAATTTGCATACTAGTTTTCCATCAGAGGCCTAGTACCAACAGTTTAACAAACACCTGTGTGTGTGTGTGTGTGTGTGTGTGAGAGAGAGAGAGAGAGAGAGAGAGAGAGAGAACCTTGAAGGCAGTGTGATAGTACGACCCCCATTACCAGTCTGATTTCCTCGAGACAATGTCTCCTTCAGGAAGGAAAGTCTCCTAAGCTCTACCTCCAGATAAATAGAATCTGTGGGATCACCTTTGAAGAGCAGGAAGAAGTACGTTCGGTGGACCAATGAAACATAGCAAGAATGCCAGAGTTCAAGTATTGCTCTTTGTTGCCTAGCAAATTCCAGTTGCCGGTCCGGAGGAGCAACCAGTTCAACCTCCTGCATTGGGTCCAATCCTATATCTTTTACATTCTTTACAAAGGCACAAGCTTCTGACTCTGTTTCCTCATCCTATCATCCACACATCCAAATTATCTTAATGAAAAACTTACAAAAAACTGGTTTTCGAAAGTTATACACTTTATTGAGAAGATGGGAAGAAAGTAAAAGGCCACACTCACCTGGCCATTAGCAAGTTGATTATCATACTGAAGTTTGGCCATTTCCTTCAGTCCTGTAACGAAAGTATGGAGGCTAGTGATTTCCTCATCTACAGATGTTCTAATGCTCTCAGTTCCAAAGGAAGACTGAGAATCATTTCTTAACAATGTCCTGTTGTTAGCGGTATAATGCAGAGGAAACTTCCTTCGTACACTTTTTGGTCTGCCTGGGAAGTCTCTCTCAAAACCATTAGGTGGGGTGCCCTCAATATGTTCTGCATGCTCAAAGAACGGAGAAGATGAGCCAATCATGAGATTTTCTCTACAACTCCAGCTCTTTCTTAACTTAAAGCTTCTAGAGCTTGCCATTTCTGGTGTTTCAGCTAGTGGAGATGGTTCATCAGGATAAAGACAATCAAACGAATCAATGGTCTTCTGTACATTATGGAGTTTCTGCTCTAGATCACTATAGGCAAAAGCATTTTGTATATGAGTACCTCCTCTATCCCCATTTGACAGGGTTGACATTATTTCCTGACTTGTTAAATCTTCATCCTTAGCCAAAGCTAGCACTTCTTCACTGTCTCTGGTTGCAAGGGGTCCAAAGTTTTTATCTTTGCTTGACTCTTCTGTCTCAATACACAGAACTTCCTTACAGTAGCCATCAGAATCAGAAGGAGAATGGTTTTCAGTGCCGTCACGTTGATCGCGGGGTTCCTCAAGCTTACTCACATTATGTGTGTCATAATAATGAGGATTGTTGAATTTTCTGAAACCAACATCCTGAGATATTAGATCATTTACACTTGATGATTCTGACTCTGAACATTCATCCTCCCATGTATCCCTCACTTGCCCTTTAGAATTATGACTAACCCTAGCCTGAATGAAACAAGATAAAGCAAGAGTTAGCAGTTTGAGCGATATTTTTGAAGGTTTAACATGATATTATAGTACTATGATAGAATATGTACTTGTCTTGAATTTTTATCATTTCCAACCACCCGCAGCAAATCTTCTACACGAGATTGAGCAAGATCTCGCTGCTTTGTTAGCTCTCTGTTCTCCTTCATCAACTGCATGACGGAGAACCATGTAACCAACCTTTAGTCAATAAGTAACCTGTAAATCACTCTATAAATGCATCTTCTGCGCCATATTTCATGCTGCAAAGCTATATCCCAATATGTCATACAGTTCAAGATTAGGTAAACCGCTTGTAACATATATTGTAGACAAGATTCCAGGCCATCTTCGGTCATAGGGTCAAACCAAAAGGCTTGCTTGAGATGACAAGCCCAACTCCATAGAGAACGGTTATATAAAGACGCCTAGACTGAGAAAACACACACAAGGTAATAACAATATAGATACAGCAATGCACTTCAATTTCACTAATTAAGTCATGAGTTTGATTCATTTCACTTCAGTCAGGTTTCACATTGTTATCTGCACATCATACAGATACATATAGTCTAAGTTAAATGACCAATGCAAAATGTCTCAGTCGAATTACACAACGTATGAAGCACCGATCCATCAATTTGAGCATGAACTCCTTCAAGAATTTTGATACGCAAGATAGTAATCTATAAATGAACAGATGCAGGCACGCCAGAAGTTTCTCTGGACACTTCTTAATCTGCTTATGTAACAAATAAACTACAGTATACAACATTTTTTCTATCATCTGATGACAGATGCCTGTGAACTCTCATGATTCCACAATTTACTTGCCGTTTCCCCAATCTTTTCCTACTGAAATTTCTACAGTTCCACGTATTTGGCATGTTTCATGGAACTATTTAGGGTCATATTGCGAATCAAGTTTTCGCCAATTCATTCTCCTTTAGCTAGCCATAAATACCTATCATAATTGTATACGCAAAAATATAAGAGATGTTACCAAATGTAAAACTGAGTTAATAGAGCAAATCATAACCTTTTCAATCTGAATATCTTTCTTTCTTAGTAAAGCAGCATAATCACAATTTGAGGAGACGGGGATGGGGCTTTTCAACTCACTCTCCAACCGAGCTAATTCCTTTTGCAAATGCTTAACCAAAGCCTTATCAGACATGACGACATTGACCTGAGCTTTAGTAGTAACTTCTTTTGCACAACAAGCAAACAAAAGAGTGTTCCTAGTTTGCTCTACATGACTCCTTGCAGGGCTCAAAGTGCAAATGATGGCAGTTCTAGCATTACCACCCAAGCAAGGTTGCAGTATGCGTGTCAGCTTAGAATCTCTATAATTGATGTGTCCTTGTCTTCCTTTGCTGCATCGATCATAGCATTAAGGCTCATGAACTATAAATAAATTGATCTTATTTTCATTGTACAAATTTTCAATTATCCAAAAGTGAGAAAAAAAATACAAAATAACTGAGGAAGAGTCAGAGAAAAGAGAACATGAATCTTAAAAATTACTTGTTGATTTTCAGGATACATATCTAAAGGAGATATGCTTTGCAATCAATGTTTCAAAAGACCAACAATACATTCCTGTGATAACGCGTCTATCTTAAATTATGAGTATAGAAAGAAGTATAAAACAGCAGTCTTTAGTTGCTTTGGATAATCTGAAGAAATTCACAACGCAATGGATACTGAATGTGGTATCCTAAACCAAAATTCTAAAAGAAACTTAGTCTAAACTATGCAAGCTAGTCAAAGTTGCTTTTGTCTAGAAATTTTAGCTCCATTCCTAGAAATGTGAAAAATTTACATGCAGCATAATACACAAGCAAATATGCAACCATGTCGCTGTGCCAACAACTTTGGTTAAGGTTGAAAGAAAATGGCTGATCCTATAAAGAGAGCAAGAATTTGACCTTAGTTTGCGAATGACAGTACTCAGAGTCAGTAAACTACGATTGATGTGGCAACCTTCTTTCAATCTTGATCCAGCTGATAATGCCTGAGATGCGCGCTCACTACCTGCCAAATCAATAAAATTCTGCAACAGAAACCAATTTATTGTGACGTACTATTTATCATGGGTACCATCAACATGTATGATAAGAATCAACTGAAAAGGTCTCATCACAGTTTGATTGTCCACTTTAACAATAATAAAAGAAGAGATTAACTGAAGTATACCACACTGGCTGAAAGGGTGGTTGAGTTTCCTTTGCCCAAGAACTCTCGAGCAGAACTTTCAATAGTCTGAAAAAAATTAACATCCAAAATTTTGGATTTAAGTTCAAAGATTCTGAAGCATTACTTACCAGCTATTAGTAAAATATAATTTAACCAGAGAAGGGAAAGGTCATCAAGCATACCAATTTGAGAATTTGATGAGATCTAGAGCTTTTGTCATTCAAGGAGGTCTCCCCTACCCGTCTTTGAGCTGCATATATGCAATATAACACATATAAATATGACATGATCCATCAATAACAAAACTTTTGTAAGGGCTTTACCTTCACAAATGGAAAGGAGTTCTTTCATATGATTCCAGTCCCTAAGGGTTTCCTCGGTGACCTTCTCAACAACAGTTCCTTTCTGATGAAAAATAAAATTTTAGTATATATTTATAAATTGCAATTAATCAAAACTGAATAGGAACCTGGCATTCACCTCCGGATCATCTAGTAGCCTAAGTGGAGTATTATCGTTGGTAAGGAGGTCTCTAACAGCTTCATTGTAGATCTCAATTGCTGAGAACTTCAAAACAAACGCTCTCTCTTCATGCTGCAACCAACACGAAGAGTTATATCAAATGAGAAGTGAAAAAGAAATAACAATGATATTGAATAAGAAATTATTTATTACCCTCTGTATGTAGTCAAATATATCTGCAACCGTATACTCGGTGATTCCTAGCATGGTGTATGTTTTCCCACTGCTTGTCTGTCCATATGCAAAAATACTTGCTGAGAATAGAAAGGATGGTGGGAACTTATTAGCAATTGTCATTCAGTAAAGTAGAAGAAACATCAAGAACGTCCCAATTTTATACTTACAGTTTATACCGCTGACAACTGACAGAGCAATTTCTCTGGCTCCCTCTTCATATACCTCTCTTGTAGAGCAGTCACCCGGATATACTTTATCTATCCACGGAACAAAAAAAAAAGATGAAGTAATTAAAAAAATAAATTGTAAGAATCTTCTGGAAGTCTAAATGAAGACACTGCTTTCAAATCCAAACTCTGTAACATAAGTAATTAGGAATTGCCGATCAAAAAAGTACTTGGGAGTTTGGCATACACCCTAAATGTATTATTTGTACAATAAAACATAAGAATTGGAAACTCTTCCAGGAAAAGTAAATTGAGAATGCATCAAAGAACAAAGATAAACTTCAAAATCCTGGAAAATTCCATCATTATGTAGGAGACTGCACCACCCAAAAGTACATACAACCACATTCAACTTTTAGTTTCAATTTTTTTTTTTAAAAAAAAAAACGAAAAAATTGTTCAACATAGCAATCAAAAGATCAATATTTCCTCACCAAATGTATAGGCACTAGGAAATGTGGACCCCTCTCGAAGGCTGTTCCGGTATAGGATGGTGGTGTTGTTGATGCACTCCCAGTCTGCCACTTCATTTACCACAATTTCCTTCTCATTCAAAGGCCTCAATCTCACCAAAACAAGTATCTTCTCCTCACGAGCACCCACCCCTTGCATCTTCTCCCACTTCACTAACTCTTCGCTACCAATAGCCCCCATATTCACCTATTCACTTCTATGATCTTTATCTTCTGAAACCCACTAAAATAAGCTAAAGCCCATAATTCCAGTAACCTTAAAGTGGAAAACCATGTACAAGTATTCACAATTTGCTATTGATTCCTCAAAGCACAAAATAGAGTAGATGGTAATAGCAAGGTTGTTGTCCTTGCCAAAAACTAAAATATATATATGGTTCAATCCTTCACTACCACATCACCTGGAACCACAAGTTAATCATGGTAATTAGCCAACAAACATGACAACGATAAGCCACAGAGCAAAAGGGATGATTATGGATAAATAAACACACCAAGCTAATCATGTGCAATATATAATCAACAAAAAAAAAAGGTAAATATTCTTTGTAAGAAAATAACAAGAATCTAATCAGAGGTTAAAACTGGATGAAGGATTGATCAAGGGTATCATTCAATCAACTCCAAGAAAAGAAAAAAGTAAAGAAAAAGAAAGCAAGTTGGCTACTAATTAGTAATTACTAGGGAACCTACTCGCTTAATCTTAAGTGTCTAGCCCTTTCCTTTTTCTTTTCATATTTCCTTCTTTTCTTGATACACAAAAGTCAAAACCCACAGTTTTAGCTACTTCCTTAATCTTCCCTTAAAAAATGATATACTGGAATGACAGAACAGAAAACTTTCTGTAGTGGCGACCAACCATGCTTGAATACAAAGTAACAGGATTTGACATGAAACTTTCAATTAACAATGAGCCTTAAAATATTCTTAGAAATGGCCCCAGTAGAAGCCTATTCACATAATCACGCGCAAGTCTCTGTCTCTCCTTCATCATCTTCCTCTAATATTCTATATACATTTCACATAAGTTGTTCAATTCCTCATCAGCAGAGTTATTATTTTATCAAAACATTTCCAAAATTCCAGAAGAATATTACTGCTTACCTAGCAAGTCTATGTCAATGTCACAATCCGGCCACCAAACTCAGGGTCAAAGATTCTCCAATTCACCTGTAATGTACTTTCAGAAGACAATGTTGATTGTAACCATAAAATGCTCACATCATCATAATCATCATCATAGTTAGCTCCTCCAGATTAACAGTCTAGCCCAGATGAATCTGCTTCTCTGCTGGCTGTTTCTCGAAATCTATGAGTTTTTACTACAGAAATAAAATAAGAAAATTATTTTAAAAAAAGAAATGTGAGGTGGGTCTCATTCTCATCAGCTTGAACTTTAACTCCCGGATATTTCGGATTTATTAAAAGCTGGCATTAAATAACAAATCCAACGGTAAAGTCCAATCAACACTCGAGATAAAACACATCACTACCATCTTGTCCATATAAAACACAGATGTCAAAATTTCGACCCACCAATAAAAAACAATCCGATACCTCTGAAAATTAAAAATAAAAACATCAACAATGGAGCAAATAGATCTTGAGAACTTGCGGGGTCAAATTCACTCACACATCAGCTTCAACATCCCAAATTTGTCGCCGAAGCCGCCAAATGAGCTCCTTATTCTTCACCAATCTGAAGCGCAAAGGAATGCTAGTGATGAACAAGACGTAACGTGGAAGAGAAGACAGAGAAAATCAAAGTGAAAACAGAGAAACTGAGGGAGATTCGATAACTGGGTATGAGCCCAAAAACGAAAGAGAAAATGGGGAGCTTGTGAAACCGCTACTGATTCAAGTTTTCAAGACCAACCCACGATCTCAACCAAAAAAATAAAAACTGCTACTTGAAGAAGAAGAAGAAGAAGAAGTAGAAGGAACTAACGGAATTAATTTCTTCTAATTTCTCTCTCTACAGTGCGGAGGAGAGAGAAAGAGGGACGAAATGTGACGAAATGTGAATGGTTGCTGTAAAAAATTTATGCGGAGAAGAGTTGATGCAGCGTCAACGTCGCTGAAGCTTCTTCTCTTCCGCTCCTCCTCCTCCTCCTCCTCTCAGCTCTGTTGTCGGGGACCGTGAATTTGGTATTTTTATTGGTTTATTTTAAGAAAAACATTATTTAAAAATTATTTTTTGAAAATGAGAATGAGGGTGTGGTAGAATGACTGTTTTACCCTTGCTTATTATTAATATTTAGTTTTGTTGGAAAATCTGGGAAAAGAGTCAAGCACATCACGTGATGGGAGGATAAAGTGCAAGTGTGGAACGTGGATTCTATGTTTTGTGAGGTTAGATTCTGATCAGCCGTTGGATCCTTTGTCAGTTGGCTCCACCGCTTGATCTTGGACTGAAAGCTTCAAAACACATTAATCATGCTCTCTGCGCTGTACTATATAATTATCCTTTTTTTTTTTTTTAATATTCTAAGATGTATACATTTATTACTTCAACTGAAGTGTGTGCCCATGGGTGATGTCCAAATCCGCAATCGTATTGATCGGTTAGGTTTCAAATCATATGTAGTGCGCTAAGTTTACTATTGATAGTTTGTCATGTTTATCAGCAACGTGTGAAATGTAATGGTCGCATCCAATACTCTTAATTGTGTGCCAAGTCTGTTGGCCATTTCCAAGACCTCACCTTTGAGGTTATTGGACGGTCCCAAAAGTCATTGAAAACAAGACTAGGGAGTTTGACCAAGGCACTTGGAAGCAAATTATAAGCCTCCGATGGATCCATCTCAGGTGTGTTATTTAAAATGAACAACCTCTTTAAGATTGAGTTATAATTTTGAAAGTCGACTACTTTTAATTTGGCTACTTACAAATATCAAATAGTCAACGTCTTTTGAGAGTGTGGGTTAATGTCTAATAAAAGATAATTGATAGTTCTTTAAAGACGTTATTAGAGTAGTCTTTAGAGTCCAAATACAAATATCTCATATGCTTAAGCATAAGCCATTTACATGTATTTTATACTATGACTTTTTGTTTAGACTTATATATTATGAAAGTGACTTTATTATATATACATATATAGCTTTAAATTCATGAAATTAAAATGTTTTGACTTTGTGAATTTGTAAATTAATGGAGAGAAAGTTTGGACCACTTTCATATTTTTGGCTAGCAAAACTTGCACAACAAAGAAAATGAAGGTGAAAAACAAAAAAGACAAACTTTAGGGATGATGTTATATCTGTTATTGGAGTGGCTCACTCCAAACTTTATTTTCTTACATTTCTTGTTTTTCTAGAGCGGGTCAATTTTCTCATGTTCAATTCCACAAGCAAAACAAGAAACAAAACCAGAGTTAAAATAACAAGTGATGTTGGATCAAGTAGTTAAGAGACTTCGATTTTTTCTTATAGTTCTAGATTTGAGTCTTCTTTGTAACGGTATGCTATATATATATATGATATATGTACAAAGTTTTGAATAAAAATAATACGAGTTAGTAAATTTACTCACAAGTAGAATCTTAAACAAACATATAATTTCTTTTTAACATACAATTAATATAAATTACAAATAAAATTTGGTTTGTCGGTTACACTAACTACCAACTACTATGAGCCACCATTCCAAAAAAATCACCATGTTTTAAGTTCACCTAGCCCCCCACCCATGATATTTTTGTAATAACTAATTATTGCATCAACTACTACAATGATCCTAGTTGGCGCATTCACAATGAGAAAAAAAATGTAAATTATGAGTTTTGATTTTATTATTTAAGACAAGTAAACCATACAAAATAACTAAAAGACCTAATTTGGAGTTTTTGTTACGAGAGTATTCGGTTGTCAAGAAAAAATTTATAATCAACAAAATTATGTCATATTTTTACTGTTAATCCGTTCACTCCAGGTCTCGCCCAATACAACCCTAATTGTTCATTGGTGGGTCATGGTTCACAAAGTCCAACCAATGTGTAACCCGCCGTTGAGACTTATATATCTATATCATCGATAATTTGTTTGAATAGAAAGTTGCTAATACTGTATTGGGCCCGTGTTATATTGAGGTTTATAATATTCAATCCAAATTATTTTTGATTTAGGATAAGTTATTACTGAGATAGTGATGACATCTCATTAAAAAAAAATTGAATTTGAACGGATCGCTACACTCTCACCGATTCGCTTGAATGAGTATAGATAAAATTTAATAAAATTTCATCATTTTAATAATTGCTCACTCGGTAGAGTTTCCATTTCATAATGAGTTGTAGCTAACTCTTCACCAAGCAGGAAAAAAGGAGTACTTTACAAAAGTGAAAAGGATGAGCTCAAAAGTGAATATGGAGAACCTATATTATCAAAGAAAACTAAGCAAGCTAAGCTAAAAAGATTGTCTAATGATAATTTTATATTAAAATCATTAAAGGCAAAGCCACTTTCATTTTACCACCCTACCTATCTAGCTTAAACCTTTTGGCTTTATCCCACATGCAAGTTAATTTTATTAATTGTTCTCATGTAAAAGTAACTAACTTCCTCTTAATCTCACTTGGTATAAGACACTCTTGTTAGATTTTTAGAACATGATGATATTCATATGATTTATATAGATAAGTGGAGAAAGTTGAAGGAAAGTGTACATAAGGTCCTAAAAAGACCTTGCAGAGTAGTTGAATTGGCAAGCAGAAGTATAAAAAATTTGAACTAGTGAATTAGTCGGTTGAACAAGCGTTCAGAGGATTTAAGTGAGTGTTTAACTTCACAATGTGTTTTAAATTGATTTATTTTGGGTTGAACGGACAATTAACGAAAGTGAAAATTCATCAACACGCTTATAAGAAGATACATTTTCAGCACGCAATGGAGATGTCATATTTTGAAGCCGTTCCTATTTTTAATACATTCTTTCAATATAAATACAATGCATAGGTAAAACTCTAAGTGCAACTTAGCCGAAAACTAGTGAAAGTATACACAAAGTGACAATATAAAATGAAATCAGTTTGTATAAATAAGCTGTTAAACAAATCAAACGTATTTTTGGTTTTCAAATCACATTAAAGTCAAAAACCTCTCCATCAATTTCAATAGAGGTCCCACCCACACCTTAACGAATTAGAGAATTTTTTTTGAACGAATTAAAAATTCACAACTACCTTATAATAAGTACACATGAGTGTAAGGTTCACGATTCATCATGTAACACTTTACATATTGACATGTTTGATTCATCTTTAGAGCTCTTATTTTCACAATAGAAGTGAAGTCTTCACTTAATATTTGTAACTTTTTGTTGAATTTTAGGGCTTCTTAAGAATAGGATAACGACTTGTGGAACTAAATAGCTAAAACTCAAGCGTTTTTATTCAAATTTATGTTGGTCGACAAGAGTATGATTTGTGATGCAAACCGGGTAAGAAATTGTGCATCGCCCCACATGTTTAGAAACCCACACAACAGCCATCACGGTACAAATGCTCTACTCGATCATCATTGAACGATGCTTGACACGACCATCACAAACGTCTTACGCGTCCATCACGGGACTACTATCTATTCAATCATCACAAAAACAAAATTTGACGCGAACGCCAAATAACAATTATCAACATAAACGTGTTAGAACAAATCTCAACAAAAACATCACGAAACAAAACTCTACTAAAATGTCGCAGAGCGAATCTCAACGTTACTGTCCAAATTTTTGTAAATTTGAACTACATAAATTAAACTCGAAGTAGGTTTCAAATCAAGTTTATTTTAATAAAAGAAATTACAAATTGTATCTTACAAACCCACACATTTTTACAGGAAAATCTGCTACATACTCGAAATTGCATGTCTTGTGAGTCAAATTTGAGCTCCATCTTCTTAATCCAAAACCCAAAATGTGAGCTTTAATCACAAGCTCCGACCTTTCTCTTTGGTGAAGAGCTGTTTGTTCGGCAGCTTCAATTTGAAATGGTGCGAGCGAGAGAGGGCTGGTAATGGGACAAGCGCGCTCTTTCCGTAAATTTCAAATTAATATTCTTCACAACAAAAAGACAACACACAGATCTGCTCTCTCTTTCCGTGCCACTACCTAACCCTCTTCTCAATCCCAACCCTAAAACAATCTTATCTCCTTTCTATTCCTCAATTAGAACCCACAAACACTCATTTTGATCTGGGAATCAGCTCGGATTGTAGCATTTCATTTCTCGATTCCTCGTTTGTACTCGCGAGCTGAGCAAAAACCCGTGTGCTACTGCTGATTTTCGTGAAAGAGTCGCTGCAAAAATCGGACTTGTTTTTTTTTTTTTTTGGAGTATGGAAGATCAATGCGACTTTGGAACAATTCCGGACCGATCCTGTTTGATTGAGAGGATTGATTCGAAGGTTGGTAACTAATGCTCATGTCTTTGGTTGTTACTGAAAAATTTCGGATTTTTCTTTCTAATTTGTTTGCTTGTTCTTAATTCAGGTGACGGGCGAGAAGCGGGTCAGTGTGGAATCGGGGGAAAGTATTGAGCTTCCTATTAGGCGTGTTAAGATGCGAGATCTTGAATCCGTGGTTGGGTCTGAAGGTAAATCCTGCAAATTTCCCATTTTTGGTTATTGGTAATGAATTGAGCAGCTAGAATGATTAGAATTGAGTAGACTTGTTATTGATGATATGTGTCTGGTTTCTGAAGTAATAGAGAGGCTTATGTGGTCATCTTTGTGTTTGTGGCAAGTTCTGATGCAGCCCTTAAATTGTGCTACCCATCTCAATTGATATATAGTACTGCTAGTGCCTTGAATTTGTTTGATTACGGGACAATTCTCTTACATTTCAATAGAAGTGTAATATATTTTAATGAACAAAATTTGAGAACAGAAGTGATTGAATAATGGCAGTGTCCTGCCGCTTTATTCTCCTGGTAGAATTGCATTAGTTTCATAGATTCAAATTGGGTACATATCAATTTGACAATTTCTACTTCTTTTTAAATTAAGGGGCTACTCATTGGGTTTGAGATTTGAATTTCAAATTTAGCCCATTCTTACTCTTTTGAATATCAGCTTATTAAAAAAGGGATGTCTCAAATTTCTGCAGAGCCAGAAACTCTGAATGTGGGTGGTTCTAAAGCAGAAACAACTGACAAGAATCATGAGGAGTCAATGGACCTGAATACTGAAGCTGTCATTGCCAACAATTTATCCACAAGCGATAGTCTAGATGATGCTGAGAACAAAGGAGAACAATTCTCACCTAGTAAGCCTCATAAAGAAGGCAATAATAAGTGTGTAGCCTCAAAAGGGGTTGGCTTGGATCTTAATGTGGAAGTTGTTTCTAGTTCCGTAAACCAGGCCTCCTTTCATCCTTCCAAAAATCAAATTAACACTAGGTCAAGGGATATTTCCGAGTGTGGGAGTACAATTGGCCCATTGGAGGACAATGATTCACTCAGGCGTTGGAATGAGATGAAGGAAAACGGGTTTCTTTCATCATCTTATGGAGGCAAACCAGTGCCTAAGCAACGTGGGAGGAAAACAAAAGCTGATGTGCTCAAGAAAAAGATGGAGATTGCCAAGAGGGAACAGGTTGACAGGTTCACAAAGATTGCAGCACCAAGTGGGCTGCTCAATGAATTGAACCCGGGCATTATAAATTACGTGAGAAACAGAAAACAAGTCCATTCCATAATTGAGTCCTTGGTCAGGTCTGAAAAGCTAGAAAATGAACATTTTGACAGCAAACAGGCTAACCATTTTGAAAGTCAAGGTAATGAAATTAGCCACAGAAAGGATTCGGTCAATACGAATGATTCAGGAACAAATCAGTATGGTTTCCCTAATGAAAATGAGTGTCTAAATACGTTATCAGAGAGCAAACAGATGAGGATGTGTCCTATGCAAGTAGATGATTTCATTCCAGAGGAGAAAAGCGGAGATGATAATTCAAGCATGTTTGAGAGGGTTTCTGGTAAAAGTTGTGCCTCAAACTCTATCCCTCTCAGTGAGGATGATTCACTAGTGCTGAAGTTGTCATCATCAACAAATAATGCCTCTGAGAATGCCAACTCTTTCTCTAATGAGGAATCAGTAAACCTTTCCAGTGTTTCTTCTCTTTCTGTAAAAGGTCAGTTTTTAATTCTCTCCCATCCATGCTTTATGATTTGCTTTAGATATTACTTACCTATGTCCCTTGTTACACAATTTGCAAATAAAATGAGAGACGGTCAATATAGAATCATTGTATGACAGGTGGATTATATAGATGTTTAAAGGTTAAATTTATGTGTGATGCACCTAATTGATGAAGTTAAACAAGGTCTGAAGCAATAGGTGGATTTTGATTTAATTTTTACATATAAGTTTATCCGACCCATTGTTTCCAGTTGCTGAGCACGATGCTTTATGCAACTTCAAGGATAGAATCTGTCATCTGATACGATGATCCTTTGTTTTTAGCTGCCACTGTTGCATCTCAATGGTTGGAACTTCTTCACCAAGACATTAAGGGGCGTCTAGCTGGTAAAGCTCTAAAGTAAAAACATCACTTGTGGTTTTATATACCTATCCTCATGCTTATGTACTCTGATATGCAATTACAGCATTGCGGCGTAGTAAGAAGAGAGTTCGGGCAGTGATTAATACCGAGTTACCTTTCCTAATTTCGAAGGAACTTTCATCTAATCAAGAGAATGAACCGAACGTAATGAAGAATTCTTCTGAGGAACTCTCCATTGATGCAACTGCTGAGATGCATCGAGTGAGATGGACTGCACTGTTTGATAAGATGGATTATTCCCTGTCTGAGGAAGAGAAACAACTTGTAAGTGGTTCACACCTTAGTGGTTCTTTTGACATTTGTTTTGTGCATTAGAATATAGAAGGTGGCTTAACGCCCAAATTCTTTATGCAACATATTTTTACGCAATGCATAAAAACATCTCTGGCTTGGTGGGTTTACTAATCAAAACACACCTACCTCTGTATAATTTTCTTTTCATTATAGATTCTGGGAAGTTGTCCGTATCACACGAATCTAGGACGGACACAATTTTGCTAAGGAATTTTTGGGGCTATACTTTTCAGGAAAGTTGGTTGAACCAAGTAAAAGAAATGCAATCGCACTGTGATCAGGGCCTTCAACAATTCCACTGGAATTCAGCTTATGATTTGCAACAGCTGGGAATGTTAGAAGATGATTCCAGGTAAAATGTTTATCAGCATAAGTTTCATTGCGGGCGCCGTTGTCTTGAATCTCGAAATTGTTACTGGTTGTGCCATATACTTGGCTGATGGAAGTTTCATGCTCGTGTTGCAAAGCTGATATGTTAATCATTATTGTTGTGATGCAGATCAGGGAATGTTGATAACCCTGAGAAGGAATTAGCTGTTCATGCAGCTGCGGCTTCCATTTATTCAACATGCAATCTGTTAATGTCAAAGGAGAATGTATCTTGTTTCTGATTGATTATATATTTATTTCTATAGTTAGACAAGGCTTTGAAAGCTATACATGAGAGGTTGTTGAGCCTGTGATCTTGTAACACTAGAAATTGAAGTAATTTATTTTCCAAATTTCATTTGTTAGCTTCTTCAGCTAAGAAATAAATGTTTGTAAGTACTCTAAATTTTGGTTTCAAAAGTTATGGAATTTAAAGTTGTATACTGCATCCATATAAATGTGCTACAATTACTGACTTGAAACAAATATGGCAGCAAGATGAAATCAAAGAGAAACCCAAAAAGGAACACCCGATATCTGTGAGTTTGTGAATTTCCAGATTTCATAATTGTCAAATTCTGAAGTAGTGTTGTTGTATTTATTTACAACTAGAAGTAACAAAAGAGATGTAATGTTTGATGATCACATGATATATATCATGTATAATAATTAGATTTGGTAGCTAAGCTAAAGCAACAAGTATGTATTTGAATGAAATGGATTGGGACTAGAAATGATGAGAGTGGTGGTGGTGGTGTCTATGGTCATCCCAACCAAAGCACTGAATAAGTGGGTAACAAGCCACAAACAAGCACCTCCCAATACCTCTAAACACTGAAGACACAGCAACACATAAACATGTACTGGAATCATTGTTCTTGTTCTTGTTCTTGCTCCTGTTCCCTCTGTGATCATCTTCATGAATACCCATGTCTCCAAAATACTGAAATCAACACATATAAACAGATTCAGTTTCAGGTATATGTATAAATAGATATTATCAGAGAACTAGAGAAGAGAAGAGAGAACAGAAGAAATGGTGGTGTAGAGAAATGGCCGGTGATAGATGTTGATAGGGATGGATTGTGTTTTTGTGTTTGTGTTGTGCTGCAATTCTAAATGTACAAGTAAACTCCAACTGTTGCATGTCATGCTCCGTGAATATTAGTGTATATATATATATATATATATTCCGTGTTAAGTTCTATTCTAATATTGGTTGGTTGGTTCATGACGCTCACACCAACCAACACCATAATTGATTATACATGCATATCATATATAGAGGGGTCAATACTATGTTTTATTATCTCGATTTCAAATAAAACGTCGTTTTATAGTTTTTTTTACAAGTATTAAGAAAATGAAAGTCTGTGATACAAAAAAAAAATCTTATCTTTAGATAATAAAAGATCATCATTGCTAGTTCACTACTAACATATTAATTTTAAAAACTTTTCATCTGAAAATCATTATGATAAAAGAACATTATGGTAAAGTCATATGTAAATATTTGTTAAAAGTGGAGGGTTACATTTATTTTGAAACAAAAATTAGACTTTAAAATAAAATAAGGGTAGTATTATTTTGTTTTTTCATCTTCCAACATACATATTTCTTGGAATGGGACTTTAACAATGTATAAGCTAAATTTAAAGAACCAATAAGTTTGTTTTTGTTTTTTTTTTTTAAGCAACGACTTAAAAGAGTATATATACAAGAAATCAATAGTGTTCAGAAAAGAGACCAAGTCTCTTAATCCTAGTCTAGAGATTTTGGCACCTTACCGCACCAAAGTGGTCTTTTACACCACCACCACCACCAAAAATGTGTTGAGTGGGGTTTGATCCCGAAAAGAATCAATGAGTTGTGGCTCAGTTGACAACGCATGTGTGAGATTTGTGGAAAAAAATATTAGATTCAATCCTCACTAAACACCTTCTTTAGAAACGGTTGAAGAAAATTTTTTTTTGAACGGAAACTTCTTTATTTAACTAATTCAAATCCGAAAGTAATAAACTAGTAACATCTATGGGCAGTTGTAGACCAGCCACTTTACTGTGCCTGACACAGAAACTGATGACCTAGCTAATACATGAGCCACCTGATTCACAGACCTACTGATCCATCTAAAAGAAACTGAAATAAACTCAGAAGCAAGAGACAATATATCTATGACAGTTGAAGAACATTAATTGTGACTAAACTCCGAACGGAAGACACGTGGTTTAGATACGAAAAAGAGAGGTTAAAGTATATCTAGAAAAAGAGAGGTTAAAACATGTGGTTTATTGGTTACGTTGGACCAAGTTTTACACTCACACGAACGGATAGAGCAATAAAACAAGTCCCCAAACCAAAACCAAACAAGGTCCGAGTCTTCTCAGTCCGCAACTACAATAAGCATCATCTATGAAATTGAATCCCAAATGACACTCACGGTGGCGTCGCCGTCGGCACCCATGTCGGAAGTTTCAATCTTCAACCCATTATTGCTCTCTCCGTCTCGCGTCTCTCATCGCCATAGCAACAACAACAACCACCCGCCACTCAATCTCAGTCTCCACGCAAAATTGAAATTGCCTTCAAGATTCTTCAACTCGTATCCGCCCACTCCCATTACCACTTGCTCTGCTCATCCTCCTCTCTCCGAATCAGGTGCCAATGAAGAAGATAGTGCCCCAAAATCGCCGATTGCACCGGACGCAGGAGCTCGCGGGGACCGCCGGAAAGTGGTCCGGCTCGCCTGGGAGAAATTGGTGCGTTGGTCTCGCTCTTGGCGCTCCAAGTCTAAAGCCTCCTCCCTCGACGTTCTTCAACGCACCAAAAAGGTTTCTCGCATCTTTTCACTTGGTTGCAGTTAAAATGGGTTCATGGGTCACGCGGTTATTGATGTAAAAATTGAAACTTTTTTCTCTGTTTGAGCTATTGAATCCTTTGTTTTGTTGGGTGGTTTTGTGATATTTAGGTTGTGGTGCTGGGTGGTGGTTCTTTTGGCACAGCTATGGCTGCCCACATTGCTGATAGGAAGGCTGAATTGGAAGTTAACATGCTTGTACGTGACCCTCAAGTTTGCTACTCTATTAACCACACTCACTGCAATTCGTATGTTATAATTTACTTTTCGTCTTTGCTCACCAATCTAGCAATGCTAATTTTGCCTATTGCCAAATGTTTGTGCATGTAACTTGATGCAATTCATGATGTTTCTTGTCAGCAAATACTTCCCACAACACAAGCTACCTGAAAATGTAACTGCAACAAGTGATGCCAAAGCTGCTCTTCTGGGTGCTGACTATTGCCTTCATGCTGTACCTGTGCAGGTCCTTCATTGTTCACTGTTTCTGTAACTTGTTGCATCGTTTGCTTTCACTGTCTTTGCATTATATAATAGAGATAATCTTCTCTCCATTCTAGAATGAGAGTTCTCTTTCTCTTAAAAATTTGTCCCAAAATGAGTGTTTCATTTCTAGTATCCATGTGAGGGCATATGAAGGAAAGTCAGCACTGACTAAATTATCCTTAATCTTTGCAAAAAAAGGAAACTTATTTTGGTATAGAGGGAATGATATTGAGATTCCTTCTTTACTTAATTTAAAGCTTTATAGTTCTGTATATTATGGACACTAAGAAGAAGAGGACTTTCTGAATTTGTCTATTCTTACTGCAGTTTAGCTCATCTTTTCTTGAGGGCATTGCGGATTATGTTGATCCAAGATTGCCATTCATATCTCTTAGCAAAGGGTTAGAGCTAAACACATTGAGGATGATGTCTCAGATCATTCCCCAAGCTTTGAGGAATCCTCGTCAACCTTTCGTTGCACTGTCAGGGCCTTCGTTTGCTTTAGAGTTGATGAATAAATTACCGACAGGTCATCTACACTGCCCATTCAGAGAACTATGTTTCAACTCAATTCGTTTCTTATTACCAAATACGCCGTATTGATATTTTCTTTATTATAAATGCAGCAATGGTGGTGGCATCGAAGGACAAAAAACTGGCAAATGCTGCTCAGCAGCTACTAGCTTCGAGTCATCTAAGAATCAGCACTTCAAGGTAGATTCTTGAAATCAAGTTCTTAGTTAGGCCCTTGTGTATAACTCTTTGTTCTGTGTGCATCAGATCCTGCATTTTTTCCAAAGTCAAATTTTCATTAAATGTAAATCTGCAAATCCAAGTTCCTTGTCTATTTATCCTGCCCTTACTCTCACTCACTTACCCTGTAGACGATCTATATATATCTGAAATAATCTTAACTGCATGTGCTCAGCTAGTAACCTCTGATAACTCCAGTGACGTTACAGGGGTGGAAATTGCAGGTGCCCTCAAGAATGTACTTGCGATAGCGGCTGGAATTGTGGAAGGCATGCATCTTGGTAATAATTCCATGGCAGCTCTTGTTACTCAAGGCTGTTCTGAAATACGCTGGCTAGCAACTAAGGTACTTCACTTAATTTTTCTGTGGACTTTATTCTCTCCAACTCATGAAAAAAATATATAAAAAACAAAGATTTCATGTGGTTATATTATTTATTGCTTTCTGGAGAGGTATAGGATTTATATTCCCTTCCATTTGTTAAGTCATACTTAGGTTGCGTTTGGATTAGAATTTTGATGGGAATGAGAATGATTCCCATTCCAATTCCCATTCCTTCCATTCCCATTACCATTCCCATTCCCATGAGACGTTGTTTGGATCAATTAAAGTGTGGGAATGAGAATCATTTTTTT
>JAYMTA010000084.1:0-43950 GCA_036897625.1 Pelargonium cotyledonis
ACCTTCACGGACACGCCCACTCCCGGCCCTGCGTTTCTGGGCACCTCGGTCGTGAACGCTACTCTTCATGACTTTTACGAAATCGTTTTCCAGAACAGTGAGAACGCCATTCAGTCTTGGCATTTGGATGGTACCAGCTTCTACGTTGTTGGGTACGTTTAAATAACAAAATCTTCATATTAAATACTGAAATATGAACATAATTATAAATGGACTGATCACCTATATATAAATGTTGAGTTTTATTTAGGTATGGTGGTGGTACATGGTCCCCAGCTATGAGAAGTCGTTACAACATGGCCGATGCAATTACCAGACACACTGTTCAGGTAATTAAATTCATCAATCATATTTGTGAAAATATAATTTTTTTTTTTATGGGATGAAAAATATATAGGTGTATCATTATGGTTGGAGTGTAATATTGGTGCCACTGGACAACAAGGGAATGTGGAACTTGAGGTCAGCAATATGGTCAAGGAGATATTTAGGGCAGCAATTGTATTTAAGAGTGTGGAACGATGAGCAAAGCCTCTACACAGAGTCCGAAATGCCTGAGAATGGGTTGTTCTGTGGCTTAGCCAAGAAAGCTTCTTGATTATTTATGTTTTCAACTATTTTTCTAGTATCTTATGTTATTTTTGTTTTTGAATGATGTTACTACAGTCATACTATATAATAAATATATATATTTTAAAGTTAATGGGTGCGCGCTTGGCCTCGTAAGCTAGATATATTGTAGTATTAAAATTAGATAAAATAACAGCATCTCGGTAGAGATATAAGGGTTTGATAAAAAAAAAAAAAAATGGTTCTTAGTGTGTGTCTATATATAAACATAGATAAAGATTGAAAAATTGCAATTTATAATGAGACCTATTTAAGGATTGAAAAATAGGTGCAGAACTAGACAATGTAAGTAAGGACAAGGATCAATTTGCATGACTGATTTTTGGATTTATTAAGAGAAACAGGTCTATGTTGGAAATCTGGAATTGTAGTCGGTAATTCTTGTCGGGAAATTTTGGACATAAATAGAGATTGCATAGGAAATTTTGTCAATTAGTGGAATTTCATGCTAACAACTTCCATGAATTACAATATCGATTAAATATATGATTTTTGAAGGATAATTAGAAAAAATACAACTATTAATAAAGCTGCAAATGGAATCTCCATATCCCAAAGACGTAGCTGCAACTGGCAGTGCAAAGCAAGAATCAAACTGGTCTTTTTCTGGGGAGGAAGCAAAGGCTGCTTTTAACACCTCATTTATAGCTTTTCCCATAAACAATTAAAAACGAATCTTCATAATTCATATGCCACCCACCAACACCAACACCTATATCTAAAAAGGAATTAAAACCCTAGATCAGCTTTGGTTCTATCAACCGAGATTCTACATATATATAACAAAATATTAACTTGAATCTTGTCTACATATTTATAGCCCGTTAAGTCATAGAAAACAGATTTCATTTTCAATACGAAATTTGGAGAATTAACTAAAACAGTTTAGTTGAAACATTTTCTATTCTTCTGATTTCGAGATAAATTAAAACAATGTAAACTGAAGAAATATGAAAGAAACTTGTATGAAGATGTGTGCAAAAGTTTTATGAAGAACTGAAGAAATACTACATAATTAATTTGTTATGTGAATTTCTTAGACAATTATTTTCAAATGAACAAGAGAATTTAAGTAGACCATATATGGTTTAGTAGTCTAATTAGGAAATTAAACTCATCATTATACATATAATTTTCGAAACACATGCAATTATCAATTTCCTCCCAATTGTTCATCACCCTCATCAGAAGTTAAATACACCATAGAAACACACATTAAAACAAAACAAAAAAATGTTCATCTAAGCTAATTAAGCCATATACCATATCCCAATAACAAACAGACACAGCATGAAACACCATATCCTATCCTTTTGAACCAAACCCCAAAGAAGAAAACAAGAAATTAATAACTTAGTACAAGAACATTCTTGATCATTGATTAAGGATATGCACCATTTGTTGTCGAAAGATCCGACCAAGAAAACGAGGAATTCCATCCGTAACCCAATTCGCCTCCTCCACCAACAGCCTGAGTAGCTGACTCCAAAATTGAAGAACCAGATGGAGAAGAAAAAGAACCTGCATTGCTCAGTATCAATGGCTGCGAATGCAAATGAGTACTGTCGCTAAAATAATTACTAGTTGTTGATGATCTGATGAGCCTCTGGTACAGTTCTTGCATGCCCGAGTTGTGAACACTATCAACACCAAGATTGACACCACCGTTTTGTTGTTGAGCTTGTTGCTCTGTGTTGCTTCTCCACATAGATCCGTTGGAGAGACCTACAGATGGAGCCTGATGGACAAGATGGTCCATGGCCGTGGCTTGAGCTTGTAGAGAACCAGTTGAGACTGATAATATTGGTTCTGTACTGCTCATCATATGGTGAGTGAGTTCGGAGTTGTGGTTAGGGTTAGCGTTTTGGGAGGCGGCTCTGAGAAAAGCTAAGAGATGAGAGCTTTGAGGAGAAGAAGAAGGAGACAAAGAAGAACAAGGACCCCATACGATTGGGTTCGGAGGGAGCTCGTAGCATGCCCTTCCGGTGATCATATCCGGTGGAATTGTCTTCAAGAACTTGACGGCGGAGCTAGACTTGGAAGTTGTTGTGACAATAGTGTTCTTGTTTTTCCGGCAGCCTCCTCCGATGGGAACGTTCCTTAGGGCACCGCCTTTGGTCCAGTAGCGGCGACAAGTCTTGCAGAAATGGCGCGGCTGCGTGAGGTTGTAGTTGTTGTAGTAGCAAAACTTGGTGTTCGCTGAGTCGCAACGCGGACACCTCAAACTGTTGTTGTTGTTGCTGCTGTTGTTGTTGTTCGCGTTATCAGAAGCTGAGGAAGGCGGATTTGTAGTACTAGTAGTCGTAGTAGTAGTAGAAATTGTCGAAGGTGGACAAGAAGGAAGAGAAGGATTGGAAGGTGATGAGTTTTGGAAAAGATGGTGGTGATGAGCTCCTCCATTAATGGAGATTTTGGTCTCTCCAAGTAGGGTTGAAGAAGAACCAGCTCCAAGCAGTTCTTGGATCATCTTCTTTTTCTTTTCTTTGCAAGATTGAGATGGAGATGATCTACAAGAATCCAAAAACAAGAAAAGGCAAAGGCAAAGGAGGAGAGTGGTGAGTGTGTTTTTTGTTTTTGTTATTTGGAGTAGTGGAAAAGCTAAAGTAGGTTTTGTTGTGTATATATGATGGGTATGTGGGAGAATATGATTGAGTTTTGAGGTGGAACCATGACTTGCCTCTCTGTAAATATTTGAGCTTTTGAATAAGGGTTTGTTGGGGTAATAAAAACAAGAAAGCTTAGGTAATTGGAGGGTATGGGGAAGGGTTCAGATATATATAAATTTGTAGGATAAAATAAACATATGTTAAAGAAATTTGTGAAACCTACTTTTTATAGTTGTAGTCTTTTTCAATAGTAAAACACAAATATTATTTGAGAGTAGTGACGTAAGTTGGCAATACAGAATGCGTGAGTAAGAATAACATTTGTGTTTGATCTCCGCTTTACACACTCATAGAAATAGGTGAATGTTTTAATTGTGAACAAACCTCGTATGTGAATTAGTCTGAGAGTAATAAAATGATTTAAAAGTATCAACCGCGAGTGTGCGGATCCGCTTAGGAAAATATTGAAATAAAGTAGTGGTTTTGGCTATGGAATTTGGTTGTAAAAGTGGCTTATTTTGGAGGAACTGAAATAGCAAGCTCTCTTCATTATTATGATTTGAGAGCATAAAATCCCATTATTATCTTAATGATTCCATTTAGAAGAAATTAATATTAAAGAAATGATGATTGGTTACAACAAAAAATTCATATAAAATTAGTACTGTGGAATATCGTTTTCTTAATTAACTATCAATACAACTTTGTTTTGAATAATCAGGTAGGTAGCCTTTTATTTTCTTAAATCTTATCAAGTGCTTTGGGACATCTCTAATTGTTTTTTTTCCTTTTAATTTTGCCTCACTTAAGTTGTCGACCGAACTAAGTATTGTTTATAATATGAAAATGAAGATAACCGGGATACTTCGTTGTATTAGTGCTTACGTTGTTTATATCATTAATCACACGATAGCTATGTCCGATGTATTGACATCATGAATTGCAATATTTGACAACAGATTAAAATTCGTGGACTGAATTTGTTGGTTGCACTAAATATATGAAGACCTGGAAGCACACATAAGTTCACAAATATTTTTTCTCACATAATGTTACAATATCGATATCATTTTTCGTCTAATAAGTTTTTCCACATATGCTTTAATGTTCATTTGTACATTTTCATAATCAGTTTACCATATTTTAAATGTTTCTTTTTCCTGCACATTGATGCACCTCTTTTGACTCGATCAACATTACCACATTATTATTTGTCATTTTGTTGTCTATGTGTTAAGATGATTATTTTTAAAATGTCTTAAATCTGTAATTTCGGAGATGGGGCAGGAGACTTGGGTCCCTTCGGAACGGAGCCGGAGGATGAAATCCTTGCTCTTGGTTTTCTAAAGCATGGGCAAGGGCACACTCCTTTAAGTGAGACCCGAGCGTGCATGCCTCGTTAGGGAGGACTCTCTCTCCGCCTCTCTAGAGAGAGAGAGATCAGAGTATTGATCAACTGCCGATTTAGGGTTCACAACGTTCCCTCACACGTCTGATTGAGAGGAACTTATTCGATTTTGGGAGACGCCTTCTCCAACACTATGGTTTAGGACTTTCAGAATTGTATGTTAGCCATAAGAAAAAAAGAGTAAAAAACCAAGTTTGATGTGACGATAAAATACAAAAATACAACAAAATAGTAATGGGATTATTGATATATAAAAAAGAATGAAATGGTTGAGGGTGTTGAAGAACAATGATGAAGAGGTGAAGGTAGGGCAAATGGAGCAACGTGTAAAGCTTGTCAACAACAAAGCCCACTGCCCGAAACTTATGGCTTCAATTTAGCCAAACCCCACTTTTACATATATATACACCAACCTCAAGCAACCCATCTCATCTCAGCTTTTTAATTAATTCAGTTTTTAACCATATTATCGTACGTACGTGTGCTACACACTCAAATATATCATCCAAACCCTATCAACAGATCATTATTCACTCGTGTCAACAGTTGTTTCACACGTGTGATGGTGAGCCAAACTTGTTGATGAAGTGATATAATTTAACGGTAAACTATAGTGGAATGATTCAAAGTTTAATTTTTTATTCTTTTTATCAAAGATCATATTACAATGATTTCATTTATAAACCTAATAGATTATGCATGAGAAAAGAATGATTTGATATATAAGCCCTAACCGATGAGAATATATATATGAGCGCGCGCATTTTTTGACTCTACTCGTTTAATCTCATGACTCATATTGTCAAGTATTATAACTGTATTATAAATTCAGATACCGGCAAAAGTGTCATCATTTTAAACCCGCACCCACCGTGTCAATTTGATTATTCTTATTTTTAATCTGTTAACATGCATAACATGAAATTATTGTCAAAGTATCAATATTGAGGAGGGAAATTTTACACCAGATTTTGTTGTTCATGAACGAAGTCAAACATGTGATCCATATATAATTGATGAAAAATATATACCAATCAAAGCATAGTAATTAATGGGAAAAAATGGATCTAACCTATGTATGTGATCTGACAAGATAAACAGCCAGCCACCATTGAAATAACCCTAACCAATTGGGATAAGAGTAGTTGAATTGGACTCACTATTGTTGGATTTTCTGATCATTGTGCAGAATTAGGAAATGGATTGCCAATTTTGATTTTGATTTTCCTTCCGACTAGAAGGAGTGAATTCTCCTTTAGACTCAATCTGTGATATTTTACATCAACTAATTGCATTCTTTTTCCGGTTCAGCCCGTTCCCGCAAGTTTTGGGACATCATATATATGTTCGAGTGACGTGGTTTTTCGCATCCAAAGTTATTCTTTGTCGTTATTAGCTTGTGTTTTTGGCACGTTGTCCACAGGTTTCTCTTTTGATGCATGGCGTATAAAGGTCCGGTTTCAGCTCTCGGTCTTTAATTTGGTTTGGTCCTTTGTTTTCCTTTGTACTTTTATTGCCTTTGAGCTTTTCTAATAAAAGTACCGCTTGCTGATAAAAAAACTAATTACATAATATGTATCTGGCAACAAAAAAATTTTAGGTTTCCCTATGAAAGTAATTAGGGCACATATTACTTTAGAGTTTAGACTCAATCAATTTAAACATTTTAAAAAATGATTAAACTAATTACATTAAAAATGTTTATCTATGTTAGTGTTGCCATATGGTAATGTGATATCATTTGATGATTGATCAAATTTGAATAAAATATTTGGTAACTTGCATTCATGTTTCTCTTGCTAAAAACGACATTGTTTGATGGTGCATTTTCATTTGCAGAAATTAGATGTTAATTATAAGAACAGTTCTCTGCAAAAAATTCCACAAGATTTGATGATAACATACTGGAATTTTGCATGATAAACAAGGAAGACCAGTGCCATGAACTTGACACTGAAAGGTGTGATTAATTAACAGGACTGTTCTACCTAATATTATTAAAAATATAATAAGACAAATTCAAAATCAATGTAACCCTAATTTATTTGCTCTAAAAACAAGAAAATAAATCACAGTTGATCATGACATGACAGTGTGAATAATAAGGTTCCCAGCTGCAACAAGAATATGGAAATTAAAATTAATTAGTTTCAACTAATTTTCAGTAGAAAACAACACAAGAACAATGATATCTATGAATCTGAGGGGTCTACATGTCTCAGATGTGTGGAGCCAATATTAAGGCTATCACCATCACCTTGAAAAGACTATGATAATGAATAATTAGGAGCAAATCTTATCACTTGAGTTACAAGATAACAAGTACTAATTATAATTTTAACCTTGTGAAGTTAATTAATGGGGAATTTCACTTTTGAGTCGATGATAAATATGTGAAAGATCTGAATCTGATCATTCATTTTTTACTAATGAAAAAGCTAGCTTTTGAATTTACTTTTAAATAACTATGCGCTTTATGAATAATATTATATTCAATGATCAAGTGGTTAAGTGTGAAGACAAGAGAATTTTATATATAGCCTGGCCCATGGTGTTGATCAAAAGCTAACCACAAATTAAATTTGTCATTAAACTCATTCTGCTAGAAATTAAGAATAATTGTTGGGCTTTCATAAAGAGATTTTAAAATATGTATATCAAATACGGTGGTGTGAACTTTTACCTTTGCGTAGCTAAGAGCGTGATTCACAATGTAGCTAACGAAAAGACAAAGCACAGTTTTACCAAGGCGTTCAAAGATGTATGAAAGTCATACTCTCTCTAATAAGATCACGCTAATTAGTGAAAACGAAGATGAGTGAGAGGCCATATATATGTTAGAAAAGCAAGTTCTCTCAAATTTTATAATTTGTCATTGATTATTTATGAAATCGATATTTCATTGAAAAAGAAAGTAACATATGTTTTTTTGCAATAAAAGAAAAAAAAAAAACCATGTGTTTCTTTTTACATTGGTGATGTAGCTACTCTACATCACAAATGGAAACACTTACTTTTAAATTTGAAAGATGATAAGTAGTGGATTGGTATAGGTTAGATTCCTCTTTCCTTTTGGTTTGTTGAACAATGATTCCTAAAAAGAAAATAAATAATTGCACACAAAGTATAGTGGTGCATGGCATGGTACTATCACACTATTATGGTTGTTGAATGTTAATATTTAGATACGTACCTGACCTCCGCGCGTGACGTCCGGAGAGCCAGATCTATGTATTTCACGACTTTTGACTGTGAAACCAGAAAACGACATGTGCTTTGTTTTTTTGGTAGTTTCTGAAACTGAGAAACTGGGCAGTCTTCTTACTCGTTTCTCGGGCCATCTTTATTTTTTCAATTTTCGGTGCATCAGAAACCCAAAAAAGACCAATTCTAGGTGCACCAACTGCTAATGCATGTATGTCCTGGAAGTTGTCTTCATTTTCCGGTTGAAGAGCAGAGGAAGAAAATGCACTATATGGAAACAAACAATTCACTGGTGAGAGCCATAATTGGTGTCCACACAGACACACACATAACAAACAAATGCATTACTTGACGTTCAAATAAAACAATGCACAGTACTGATTGCAGAAGGAAGATACTTGGCCATAGCTAGTACTCAACAATATTGAATGGAAGATAAGAACAGATATTTGGATAGGAACACACAGAATCCAAATGAATGTCATGCATGGAACTTATATGACATGATAACAATGCATACATTACACCACCACACCACCACCACTAACACAGCAAATGGGTCCCTCCTAATGTCTCTCCTATTGCAGCAATACAGCTTTCCTAGGGTTTCCCACCTCTACTTGTCTTCTTTTGAATTGGGGATTTCTACTTTTTTGCTGTCTGATACTGACAATAATTCATCGGATTCCTCTCCTTCTCATGCACAGACATCCCGGAACAATTATCTACACATCTAGAAGAAGGCTACATCGTATAATTTGTCTTCATAAGGGTGTGTTTTACATAATATTCAGTATGCTAAGGTTTTTGTCTTTCCAGATATATCTGACTCTCATTTACAGTCTTAGCAGAGACTGGGGTCATGCATGTTACCTTTGTTCCTCATTCTCTACTATTTTCATGGATTATGTACTACAACACACCTTATCAGCCATTATAGTATACAATAAACATAATCAATTAAGCCGTAGATGAAAATGTGTAAATATAATGCTTTGAGGGACTCAAAATCTTGGTTTGTGGTCAAAAGTGGAAAATACAATCCTTACCGATTGTTGCTTTTGTGCCTACTCACGAAAATTAAATCATCATATGGCTTTTTCTCTATTTTGGTTGTGGGGATCATACTGCCAATACCAAAGTAAGAAATATATGTTGGTTTGGAAAAAACAATCATGTAACTAAAGGCTACTTCGAGCATGTAGCTCTCCATCTGTTATGCAAATTCCTATATAAGAAAACAACAGTCACGTGAAGTGGTGACCTCTAATGACCCACCTGAAAAATGGACGCTACGCTAGCCATTCCATTACAAACATTTCTCGATTGATTATTGAGTGTGGACCCAGAAAACATTTCTCCATACAGATCAATTATTAAAGGAAAACAGAACAAATACATCCCTTCTATCACTCAGATTTACAATATGGTAGTTGGTATGCATATATTATACTATATAGCATTGACAAGCTTAGGTTTTTGGGTTGTCCACTATAAGCTAAAGGACAAGACACTATTGTATGTACATCATGACAGGTAATGTAACATTCTGCTGTTTAACAAAAAGAAATTTGTAGAAGTTGAGAGAATTCCAGGAAAGAAATTAAATGGATGATTCTTAACTACACATTCTCTATGGCCCCATATACATGGAGCAATATATGGTCATCGACAACGGGAACTCCAATGGAGGTTAAACCTGACAAAAGCTTAAATGGAAAAGATCCTTCCAGCAGAACGAGCAAAGATTGTGTCTATGAAAAAGTTGGCATGTGGAGGTCCTCCTCCTCCATATTAAGTTTGAATGTGCTTACTAATATACTATGCTGAGGGCTCTACTTTTGGAAGCAACAATATTATAAATTAAGAGAGACACCTTTGCCTGATTATTAATAAAATATTAGGAAAATATATATAATATGCAGAGCTAGAGGAATATATGCATAGCATAAACCTTGAGAACATAAAAAGGATGGAACTCACAAGATATTATACCTTACAGATGCCAATAATGCTCCGCGAGATTGGATAGAAAAAAGAATTTACTTGAAGATGCCGACTGCCCTAACATGCACGCATATCAAAAGAAATAATCAGCAAATAATGAATACTTAAGTTGATGATGAAAATCACAAAGAAAGTATTAAAATAAAGACCCACACTTTGAGCTCAACCCTTTAGTCTCAAATTACTGAAAATAAATGTTGCCTTATAAGAAGAAATGCACACAACCAAAAGGCCGATATATACAGAATACACACTTCTCCAAGTTGTTCAGTTTTCTTGTTTATGCTCTATTCCAACCACAAACCTTTCACATTTCAGTAGATCAAATGCATCCAAATGTAAATGAGGCTGCACTTTAGCAACAGTTCAAACTTCAAATATAATGCTTGGTAATGGACAACTGTATATACATGCATAAAGCAGGGGTATCCTATGGCATACAAAAGTATGTCCTGGTCATTTCTATACTTTTATACCATCCATGGCATGAACAAATAATCATAAAGAGATTGATGAGATTCTATATGCACAAATGTCATACTGCAAAAAAAAAAAAAGTTATTTAATATTGTGAACAAACCGAAGTGGTGATAAGCTGTAACATTCCCTCTAAAAGTATGATATATGGATCCCACATTCTTCTTAGATGGGATGGAATCATAGAAATAGAATGACCGAATCCCATGAAGAAGAATTATTAGTCTTTAGCACGAGTAAAAAAATATCTGATTGCATGATTAGATTTGCTTAAACCAAGTTTTCTTTTATCCATGATTAAAGTTAGATATACTACAACAACTTAAACATTAGAAGTTGAACTTTCTAATCACATATTTCCTCAAAACTTCAATGTAATGCCAACAGCATCTTACCAAAAAGAAACTAACATCCTTTAGTGTGACGTAAAACATTGGTTTTGGATTTCAGAACTACTTTGTAGTAAATGAATCCAAATATTTCCACTCTACAGCACCCTTCAAATCATTTCAGTAAAGCTTCCCTCATGTAGAACCAACTAGGGTTACTTAGGACTTCACGGCGTTATTTCCAACCAAACTGAGGTTTCTACATTCAAATATTCAAACTAAGATGCAAATATTCTGACTAGCTCAGTCAATCAATTTATTCAGATCTGAGTTCAATTTTTGAAGGGTTGAATTTGAACAATAAACATCTTCATCTCTTTGCCTTAAAGCAAGATAGATTACTGATCTGTCTCTTTCGTTCTCAAAGTCTCCACTTATAAATGACAAAGACAAACGCATGCTGGTATAAAAATAAATTTGTGATGTATTTTCCATTCATCATCAATCTTAATCATACAACCCCACACACAATAAATTGCACACTAAGAAAAGCTTCCGTTTTATGTATGCATATTGACCACTCCACATCAAGTCTATCCTCAAGAATCAAGATCCCCTAACAAGGCAGTCTGTGGACATTTCACACTTTCATTGAGCCATGAGGAATTGGTGTTCACACAGTTAGTATAGACGCTTACTGTTACATCAAGCAAAAGCATCCTCAAACTTTTCCGAAGACATACACACAGATTTTGTTACTCTATTCACAAGCAAATTAAACCCCATCAACTTCAATTACTTAAAAGCAAAGAAGGAAAAACATAAAGAACTAAAGAAGACGTATTATATATGACAAACACAGTTAATCAAGAACAGAGAGCATCTACAATGGGCCCCTTCCACAAACCGATTTAAAATGACCCGACATATAATTATCGTTGTTATATTAAATTGTCCTATTAGGCAAATCATGGTAAGAAAGTGGATTGGTATTAAGGTGGGAGTGGGAGTGGTTGTTGATGTAAAGGAATACCCCATACTCTACGTGGCTAAATTACTTTATTATAACGTGATTATGGCCATCATTTTGAAAAGTTTGTTTCTCCTTTGATGTTTCCTTCTTGATGGAGGACTGTTTACAGAAATGGGAACGGAGTTGTATCACTTTCACCTAAACAGAATCATACAATTAAAAGATTTATATATATAAAAAAGAATAGGAACTACGGCTAAGTTTAAACCTTTCTTTTTATAGTTTTATTTGATATTTATGTTACTTGTTCAGATTTTAGTGCATGTGACAAAGAGATCCAAACTACCACCCTGGTTGTCCAGTCCCTTCATGCATGATATCTAGAGTAGCATTTAGAATGCCACCACCACCCACCAAACACACGACAGATAACTAAATAACAAAGCACTAATAAGCTGAGCTATTTTAAGACAAATATGATGCACTTTTACAAAAGATGATTATGAAATCTGAACATCAATATTCCTTTATCCATCCAACTTAGAGGTTATGACAAAGAAGTATGACTACCAATGAATATAACTCCAAGCATTTTTACTAATGCCTTTATGTCAAACAGTAGGGCACAACCTGAGTCACTACAGTATTTGTAGAGTGCATATAGCAAGAGAAACAGCAATATCCACATTTATACAAAAATGTGAAGAAATAAAGGAGTACCGGTTGAAGCACTGGAGTATTCTTCAGCTTAACAATATGACTGAGACATAACTCTTACTAATACTATCATGGTACCATGGTTTCTAACTTAATGTCATATATATATGTTCATAGTAGATAATACTATGACCCCCCAAATTGCAAACATTTGTAATGAGCAATCTACTTGATTTGTTTGTTCAAAATCAGGTTTCTTCACCTTCCCATGAGTCATGAGATACATCACCTCCTTCCCCTCTCTTTTTCAAGAATTTGCTTGACAGAACTCACTCAGCAAAACCTTTTCAGACCAGCACATTTTTGAAATTTCTGTTTATTGCTACACTACAGCAATGAGAAGAAACTGCTTCTGTACTGACAAATAAAATTCTGTGTGCGTGTGTGTAAACACTCTAAGGTAGAGCTTGGATTAAAATTTTGTTTTAGGAATGAGAATTAAGCATGAGAATGAGATTTTTGTTCACCGATTTTGAGTTATGACTTTTTGGTCATGAAAATGACTTCACTGTTGAAACATGCAGATTCCCAATCCAAAATTTATAATCCAAAAGCTAACTTAGAGAACTGGCACAGAAAATATGAAATTAACATCTAGAAACTACAATTTTAATCCATGTGGTATTGATGTTCATGCAATATTTAGCCTAAAACTGCATTATCTTTTTTAACTTAGTTATTGGAAATTTTGCTTTGGCATGATAGCAACAAGGCTACACAATCGAGATAATAGGTGTTCACAGTGAGAAACTTGCTAGAACAATGCAGCGGTTGCGAAATGTCTTTCCATCAGAGTGGAGATAATCAATATCCTAATAGTGGAAGTACTAAAATTTTATAAACTAGAGCAGAGCGTAGGCATATTTAAGAGCATCATTTACAAAATTGGAGCAATGCAGTGAAAATAGCAAAATCAATCAACTGTGATGTACATACATGACTGTGTGATCAAATGCTCAAACGGCCAGGATCAGTAGTTTCAGGGCATACTAAGCTGTGTGTCATACATGCCCGTGCAACAGGTATTATAGCGAATCGAATCCCACGAAGTCATTTCAATCCTGGAAAGAGCAGTCATTATGGAGTTGATACTAAAATGCACTGAAAAGGATAGATAGTCCACATACCCTCAAGTGTAAGCATTACTTTGTTTCGAAACAATTTGCACCAACACGGCAACAGCTATATGAGGAAAGGTACAGATGCAGATTACAATATTCATATTGCTCAGCAGACATTTTTACTAGCTAGTGCCACAAATGTGCAATGTCAATGCCATCAGTAGATCAACAAGTTTCCAGCTTTTGTTCTAATGGCAAAGCAACAACCTAACGATCCTCTCCAACAAGGAGCTTCTAAGCTAAATAGAGGTACAAGCTTATGCGTCTACTGAAAAAGAACCAGAAAATAGCACTGACAAAATTGAGGAATGTAATTAGTAGCTCACCTCCAATCTATGAAGAAGAGGACGAGGAAGGAGACGAAGATTTAGGCTTGGATTGTAGAATTGTTCCACGTTCCGACAAGTAGAGAAATTAACTGAAACGCCTATTGCAAGATTTGAAGAGTCCTCGTCCGCGGTTTGCGGGATTTCTAGAAGAAAAGACTGGGCCCGTTAACGCATCAACCCATACAAGGTCCACAAATTAGAAATTGAGTAAGCCCGATTAGAACAAGCCCATTATAGAAATCGAACCAAATTTCAAGTAATCTTTTTGAATTGGAAATCCATACTGACACCTGAAATTAAACCGAAATTTAGGTAATAAAATGACAAAATTCCTCAACTTTTACTTTTACAGTCCAATCAGAACTGCGAAACTCAACGAGCCATCGGTTCTCCTCTCTGTTCTCTCTCACCATACGCAATCGGTTTCCAATCTAGCTACTAATTTTTGATCGCTCTGAGCGCACAACTTCTATCAATTTCTCCTTCTTCTTCTTTCTCACCCTCCGCCATGAATTGCGAAGTTTGTCAACTCAAAGAGCTGGTGGGCTTCTAATCAATCTTCTCTTTTTTTTTTCCTTCCTAATTTACTTTTTGCAATATATATTTGCGATAATCGCTGTATTTATTGGCCGTGTGCTTCAAATCGTTGAATGTTTGCAGGAAGTTGAGCACTTTGAGATTCGCGAAGTTCTGCGTTGTGAGTTTCTATCTATGCACGTTTCAAATGTTTTGACCTGTAGCTTCTGTGTTTTATTTACTCGTGCGAATTTTTTAATATAATTTGCAATTTCTTTCCCCATTTTGAACTATGGTGATCTGTTCTTCTGCTAACACACTTTTGCCACAGAGCTGAACTAATGTAATTTAAGATTGATTAGGCAATTGTTATTTCTAAGTTTAATGAAGTTCTTAATTTGCAGAACTATATTACTCTCTGTTTGGTTTGGGGGATTTGCTGAGTTTGACTGCTATTAATCGCCTTATGATGAAAATTATTTTTAATCTGAAAGGAAGTTTAAAAGAGTCTGAAGCTTATTTAGGTTTACTAGGTTTTAGAATGTGTCATATGAACTTTGCTTCCTGTATGTGTCGCAGCTTGCTTTCAGTTTTAGTTAACTGTCCAATCACAGAACTCAGTGATATGGCTAATGGCTGAATAGTAAAAGCTTGCCATGTTTATGGGAGGATTGGGTCGATCCTCGAACTAAGTACCCAACACTTTTTATTTGCTGCTCAACACTTTTTATTTGCAGCTTCATTTTTGGCTCTTGGAGTTGCATAGTGACTTGTCCTGTGGGCATTGTTACGTCCATCTCATTTTTTTTTCTAAAACCGCGTACTTGTTTATAATTTAATATATTGCTACTTGGCCTATATATGTTTGTTGTTATTCACTGTTTTCATCCATGCTGAATAGCTGATGAACTGAATTTGAGTGCAGGCATACTACATACAATTGTGTTTCATCGAGCTTTAGGACTTGTGCGGCCTAAAGATGTCGATTTAGAACTTTTTGATATTACATATGTAAGCATTCTAAGTTTCTTCAAGTAATATATGGATATTATTTTTATTTGAAGAATCTTAGTTTCCTGGTGATATAATAATATCGAACATGAGAAATTCTGTCTAATGATTTCTTATATTATCAGATATTTAAGAATTGTTTACATGGTTTCAACAACAAATTTTGGCTTGTTTTTTATGTTCGGGAATTGCACACCTTGTTGCATTACCTGCTTTGTATTACTTCATTTTCTTTCTGAATCAGTAATTAATATTGTAGAGTACTGATATCTATGATTATTTTAAATTTGCAAATGATGGGAGGATTTATCTTTCTCTTCTGCTGTTGAAATCTTACTCTCCGAATAGGTGCAATGTGGAGATATGGAACTTGAAAAGAAAATAGATGAGAAGATTGAACAGTTTGTTGGTTGGGTCGAGAAACATCCAAACAAAAAAAGTCAGGTATGTGGTCTGTGAATTGCCCCAGTTATCATATTTTGCAATGCTTTGAATTGCATGCGCACATAGCAAGTACACTCCCAAATCCTATTCTGTTAATCCTTTTCACTCCCCCCCACCCCCTACCCCATGTTGCCATTATTTGGCAGTTAATCTTTCATGGGCACTTATTGCCTGTTAAATTTGTACATTGGTCATTTTGGTGGAAATTCTGATCGCTTTATAAAGGTTAATATCAGATCCTTAGCATGCATCCTGTTCACCATGTTATAAGACTTCATGTTGTGCTACTGTTTCATATTTAGTATATTCTTGATATGCATAATCTAGATTTAATAATAGTTCATTCAGAACTTTCAAATTGCATGTTTTGTTCACTTGAATTATGAGAGGTTGGTGTTATATATCTCTTCAATTAGTAATGCTGCGGCAGTGATGATGCAGATATGTTTGTCTTTCTATGAAGTGAAAAGCAAACAGCCTTCGTGGTTCACCAACAAAATCGAACGACTATATTGGGAACAATGGTATATTAATTTGAATGTAGCCCAACACCCAAAGTTGCATTCCTGCAGGTCTCATCATTCAAAAGTATTAGTTGACCCTGGAGGTAAGATCACTCGTGTTATTGAAAAGTTATCATGCCTCAATTTTAAAGCTAGATTGATATTTTTCCTTGTTGTCTTCATGATTGAAGAGAGTGCATTGGAAGAGAGAAGTGTTCGCCGGGCAGCACTTGAATCATCTCTTCGTGATGTTATGTTTCAAATAATTAAATTTGTCAACGAGAAGAAGGATCATGTTCCGCCTATCCCAAATCTCGAGGGTGTTGTCACATTTCCCTATGAAATTACCATACCAAGGTTAGCTCTCTTATTGTCTTCTCATCATCTAGTGGCATCCATGCTGATTTAGTTATTCGCGTGTTTTTTGTGCATGTTATTTGAGATGAAGCGATATCTGTCTGCTTTTCCTTCTAGATTGTTCTTAGCTTCTTGTTTAGTATTCCCAACAGTGGCTTATGTTTGAGTGTCAATTCCAATAGGGTTTGGAAAGAATTCTAAATATTACACTATGAGCTGATTTCTTCAAATATGATTATTTTGCTCGAGTGCGGATAAAGAAATATGTGTGGGGGTCTTAATATTAAATATTAGCCTTTTTAGAAGAAAAAAAGCATGTTAAATTTGTTTCGGTAGTGCTTTTGCTAATGTAAGTAGTATATATGAAATGCAGATGGGGCTAGGACTTTTTGTAGTTAAATTGATATATATCCTCTCTTTTTTTTCTGTCGTGCATATAAATCTTTCTTCTTGTGCTTTATGCCTCAAGGGCTTGATTGATCTGAGCAATGAGTCTTATGTTATGCTCTCTGTAGTTGTATACCTACAACTAGATAGTAAAATTGAAGTGTTTTTTTGGGCATGAGATAGAAATTTATGGATCAAAGAAGGATAAGGAAGCAAGTAGCCTTATTTAAATCAATCAGTACAGCTGTTGTTGAATTTCTTCCAACTCTATAATCAAGAGCAAGTAGTTTGAGCTTGGAAACTAGTGGCATCCTCCATTTACATTTCACTTTCTAATGGATGGAGATCAGGGGTTGAAGTTGCCAGTCTCTGTTTTTTGCCTATCAAAACATACTTGTGGACAACGATGTTATGTGTGATTCACGTCTGGTGATTTTATGCTTTATATCATTACTTGAGCAGGGAAGAGATCATTGCTCAATTATGCCCATTGGAACATCATACGACTATGATAGCACCAAAAAAAAAAAAAAAAACTGTGCATATGAAGTGTGTTTTAATTTTTCCCTTGACATAAGGAGGTTACATGGCATTGCACTGTGTGATTTATACTTTTTTAATAAGTTACAAGGGATTACGGTCCCCTCCCTCTTTTTAGTCATCAATAAGTACTTATCTTATGATGTTAATGTCGACATATATTTTGGTTAATTCTTTGCTTTATTTTTTTAAGGTTTAGGAATACTAAACAGAGCGTTCTCTTCCGAATATTTGTATATCTGATGAACTTCTTTTCCTTTACATGTTAAGCTGTGTAGTTAAGTTCAGGATAGTCTTTAAGTAGTTCTGGGACCTGCATAGCATGACTGTAAATTTGACTATTAAGGCTATTACGAAGGTAATAACAAGTCAGCTCCAGTGGAATAGACTGGACAAAAGGACTCGTAGGGTGGTCAATCATGTTGGGTTTGGGTTGTGGTGGTGTGTTTTATCTTTGTTGAATTAGTATTTCTATTTTGATGATGTATTTTTCCTTGCAACGTTACTGAGTATAAAAACCTATATTGGTTGTCAAGCCATGAGTTTTATTTGTGTGTTGAGTGTTGGAAGCCAGTGGTCATATCTAATCCCAGCCTTGCTCACAGAGCTATAAATGACTAGAATTATCTCTTGAGTGCCACGTCTAATTTCCCCCACATAAGCTTTTAGACTGCAAATCTTTTCCAATGTTGCATAGTTGGATAGTCTTCTCATGAGTAGATGGTAACTCTTTCTAGCTAGACCTCCATGTATCTTTTCTACATATTGGGATTGTCCAGCTAGACCTCCATGGATCTCGCGAGTATATTTGTTGGTCTGATTGGAAATAACAAATTTTTTGGGATTAGATACCTGCTCACTACTAGCACATTTGTCGGCAATCTCCACAAGCATATTTGTTGGCATGTTTGGAAATAACAAAATTTCCAAATACTTGCTATTGCTCCAGTTATTTCCCAAACGTGCAAGTATTTGAGAAATAACTGGCATTCCCCAAATACTTGCTGAATTTTGTGATGCGATCTATGTGACATGCCAACAAACATTTCCCAAACATGCAATCTTTATCATACCAACATACCTGATAAAGATTGCATGTTCGAATTAATTAGCAAGCCCAGCCAGTCGTCCCAAGCTGTGTGTCATTTACTGATTTACCTAGCTGTAATTTGGTTAATTTGGTTAAGTGTGGCTTGAATATAGTGTTTCTGTTCATTATTATTAGTTGCCTACCCTGATCTTGTTAATTGCGAGGATTTTTGTATTGTTATTCCTTTTTAGGAGCTTCCTTTTAACTTTTAGTTTTATGATTAGACCGACGAACTAAAAATATTGTTGTTCTATTACTCAGCTCATCTGATTCCGCATTTGGGATGGACATGATCAAGAGGATGCTCCAAACTGGGCACCCAACCATGCTGAGCTGATTATCTGGGTTCATACGCAGACTCGCTATCATGTTTGGTTCGGGTTATTGGTTGATATGATACCTCAAAATTTGTATAAATGTTGGGTGAACGAAACAGAGGACGGAACGTAAGGAAGTGATTTCAGTATTTCATCTTTATGTATATACAACCCTTTTGTATTTTATTTTTCTAGTCTACTCTTCTTTATAATCTACACCCGTGTTCCATGTGGTGCTATGTTGACTCTCAGCATTCAAATAACATATATACGAGTATGTTTCTTGACGAAGCCCATCCATAATACGCTTAAAGTAGACACAGCATCGTGTTTTGTATTTTTGCCGTTCTGGGATTTGAGAGTGTACCCTCATCCTCTTGATTATGGTTTGTTTTCTTGTACGAAGTGACAAATATGGGTCTGATCTACTACTGCATTTGAGCATGCATCAGTCAATAGCCTTTCAACCAAAATAGAAGTCTAAAAATAACCTATGGTTTATTTTGAGCGAAACAGCAATTTTCATGGACGATCGATCACTTGCCATATCAATCCTAAGTTGGTTCGTCTATTTTCTCCTCTCTCCTCTTCTCAATCACAGAAACCAAATGATCGATAATGGGGTTGATCCAGGCGATTCTCATCACCATCGGAATTCTCATCATCGTCTCTCTCTCTTCCCTGCTCCTCATCTTATCGGAAGCCGCCGTGTTCCCGTCGGCGAGGCACCTCAACATCCCCAAACCGTCCTCATATCCAAAACAATCAACCCTAGAGCATTTGGATTCCATCTGCCGCCTAACTCCTAACCCTCACATCTGCCAGAGACTCGGAATCCAAGGCGGCAACCCGGAGGAGGCTCTCATCTTCGCCGATTTCTCCGCCGACGCCATTCGCGACCTCCTCCTCAACGCCGATCAGACGGTTCTAGACATCTGCAACAAAACAAATCACCAATCCACGTGCGTCCACTGGTACTACTCCGCCGCCAGCGCCACCGCAGCCTCCTCCTCCGGCCAGCCGAGCCAGCCCGCCGAGATCACCACCGTGACGGTCCTCGACAGGGAGATCAGAGCCACCAAGGACTTCGCGAGGGGGTTCGGCGCGGAGCTCGTGCACCTCCACAAGAACGCGAAGATGCTCGGGCTCGCCGGGAAGCTGTCGGCGGAGTACGGGAACTACGGGCAGCTGTTCAAGAGGATGGCGGCGGAGATGGAGGCGGCGGAGGAGGTGCTGATTCTGGGAGAAGATATGGGGAAAGTGGAGGAGCGGATTCGAAAAGCGTTGGCGTATAACGAGGAGTGCAAGGAAGGGGTGGGTCGAGCGGTGGCTCAGATTCACGCGGAGGCTCAGTTCTCGAGCGTGATTCCGTCGGAGGCGAATTTGAGTGTATTGAGTCAGTGGATGGTGAAATTGATACGAAACACGAACAAGATGGACGTGGTGGCTGGGATTTGCATGTCCCTGGCGTCGCAACTGGAAATAGCTAGCCCACCACCAAGCTAATTAGTTATTTAATGTCCATTTTTATTTAATTTTTTGTATTTGTAAAGTAATCCCATTAGGATGTGGAATCATACTTATTTCAAATTAGTACAAGCGTAGTGTTAGAGAACATGAATTGATTTCAGAAACATGTATAAAGTCTCAAGTGAAATTGTTGGCAATTTGTTGGAGGGTGGAGAAGAGTTCTTGCGGTTTAGAGAACATGCACATGTGATCTGAACCAGAGATCATCATCACTTGATCCATAGGATTGTTCTCGATAATCCATTTCTGTAAATCCTTTGTTATGGCGTTGTCTTCTTCGCAGGTCACATAAACTCGACGCACCGATCCATATTTCTCCTCCGTCACTGCCGTATCTTTATCCACTCGCTGATCATGATACAGCTTGAAAGGTCTCAACAATGAGAGTGCAAGACTCAAATCCTGCAAATCCAAATTCAATGCAATTTATCAGAGCAATTTAACCTTAATTAACACATGATCAGCATATACAGACTGTTGCTTTATACCTCATGGGGAGAGAGCTAGTACATCTCGGAAGCCGCGAAATTGGGTCCGAATAGGAAAGAGGTTGGAAGATTATTTGGCCCTTCGTCCAATGAAAATTGGTTGTTCGAACAAGAATCAATTCTCCGCTCGGACTATGCATTTGGCAATTAAGACCATTTATGAGTAAGAAAATGAGCATATGTCATATTAACTCAAATAAAACAAATACAATCATTTTGAGGCGGAACAAATAACCTGAAAAAGTTAATATTAGAACCTTTTAAAGAGAGCTTGGTAAGTCAAGTTGGGACCTGGGACAAGAGCAGTAACAAAAACAGCAGCAGAAATTTGCTCGGGAAATCTTTCCATGGCAGCAGATAGGGAGACACCACCGAAGCTGTGACCGACCAGAATCACCCGTTCCTCCGGCGGCAGAGACTCCATGAGTGCCATCAACACGGCTCGAAGTAGTCCGATCGAGATTGAAGTGATCTCATGGACCTGCTTCGGGTGGATTCCAGAAGCAGCCATTTCCGGAGCTGAGACTCTGTGGCCAGCTGATTTCAGGAAAGTTGACACCTTGTACCAGCACCAAGCTCCATGGCAGGCTCCATGAACCAGCACAAAATGCTTCCTTGCTCCATTTTCCATCTTTTACTACTACTCTCTTCCCTGACTCTCACAATGAAGAAGAGGTCTAGAAAATGTTAGGTCCTTATCATATTCATGGAATGGGAGATGCTGACTGAAAGTGATTTAAGCAGATTATAAATGATACCATTGAAGAGTTTAAAGAGAAAAAAACAACAAGACCTTTGTAAACTCCATCACTCATGTGGTTCCAATGCGTGGATTTCCATGATTAACTGGTTTTTTTGTGGCATTGGCATCAAATAACAAATGAGCTGATTTTTAGGAAGAAACCTACCATTTCTGGTCGGGATTTTACTGTCAATCATTCATTTCTTCAAGTAGCTTGTTTTATTGTATTTGTTGTTTGAACTCGGACGTATTTTCTATTGCCATCACTCAGCTGATACCACAATGTTAGGAGTAAAACTTCAGTAGTTTAATGTGTTTGAGGGAATGCATATCTTTATTCATGAGCATTGCAAGAAGTTTACAACTGAAAACCCTCAAAAATAGCACACCAAATCCTATCCAACTAAAAACAATTAAAGGTAACACAAGCTTATTTGCTGATATCTAGCAGCTTTTATATTTTGATCAAGAGTAACAATCAAGACACGAACTTGAGATCTCAACAGAAGCAAACATCTTAAGTAGAAATAAGGGCACAACCTCGAGTACCTACTACAGCTAGGAGACTTGTTCAACGTATCGAACAGGCTCAAGTGCAACTGTTGGCAATTTGTTGGAGGTTGGAGAAGAGCTCTCGTGGTTTAGAGAACATAGGCATGTGATCTGAACCAGAGATGATCCTCACTTCATCCATAGGATTGTTCTCAATATTCCATGTCTGGAAATCCACTTCTACGCTCTTTTCCTTTTGGCAAATCACATAAACTCGATGCACTGATCCATATTTCCCCTCAGTCACCGTCGTATCTTTATCCACTTGCGGATCATTATACAGCCTAAAAGGTCTCATCAATGAAAGTGCAAGACTCAAATCCTGCAGATCCAAATTCGATGCAATTTATAATCAGAGTACTCAAGAAACGAAATCAATGCTTATACCATACCTCAGGCGGAGAGAGCTAGTACAAGTTGGAAGCTGTGTAATTGGGTCCCAACACGGTGTAAGAGGTTGGAAGTTTATTTGGCCCTTCTTCGGACCAATATTGGTTGTCCGTATTAGAATCACCCCTCCGGCCGTACTTTATATTTTACAAACAAGACAATTTATGAGATACAAAACGGCATTTATTTTGAGACGGATGGAGTGAGTACACAGTAGAGTCTATTAGTACCTCTCCAATAAGAGCTAGGTAAGTCAAGTTGGGACCTGGCACAAGAGCGTAAACAAAAACAGCAGCAGATATTTTCTCGGGAAATCTTTCCATGGCAGCAGATAAGCAGACACCGCCGAAGCTGTGGCCAACCAGAATCACCCGTTCATCCGGCGGGAGAGACGCCATGAGAGCCATCAACGGCTCGAAGTAGTCCAAGATTGAAGTGATCTCATGGACCTGCTTCGGGGGGATTCCGGAAGCAGCCCTGTCCGGCACTGCAGCTGATTTCAAGAGAGTTGAGACCTTGTACCAGCACCAAGCTCCATGGCAGGCTCCATGGACCAGCACAAAATGCTTCTTTGCTCCATTTTCCATCTTCTATCATTCTCTTCCTTGGCCCTCACAAGAAAGATTGTAAGGTCAAATAAAGTTTTCTATTAGGCACTTATCAAATAATGGTAGTTGGTGAGTGACAGAGACTTATATGCAGAATATTATAGATGATATTGATAGCATTGAAGAGTTGAAGAGAAAAAATCAAGACCGGCCTTTAAGTAAACTGATTGCAATTCTTGGATCTAGTACATAAAATTCATTATAATAGTAAGTCAGTCATTTTAATACAATAACTTTGAACACAAAACTTATCAAACACAAGTACATTTTAAATCTTCTTTTACAGCTCCATAATTATAATCGTAGCACCAGACCAGTAGCTATAGCTCAAATGTTGCAATGTGGATCAGAAACATAAAGTCACGAGGCAATTTGTTGGAGGGCGGAGAAGAGTTCTTGCGGTTTAGAAAACATGGGCAAATGATCTGAACCAGAGATCATCATCACTTCATCCATAGGATTGTTCTCTATAATCCATCTCTGAAAATCCTCTTTTATGGTGTTGTCTTTTTCACAAATCACGTAAACTCTACGCACCGATCCATATTTCTCCTCAGTCACAGCCGTTTCTTTATCCACTCGCGCATCATGATACAGCTTGAAAGGTCTCATCATCGATAGTGCAAGACTCAAATCCTGCAAATTCATATTCAAATCCAAATTCAATGCAATTTATAATCACAGTGTACAAGAAACAAAATCAATGCATATACCTCAGGCGGAGAGAGATGGTACAACTTGGAAGCCGCGAAATCGGGTCCCAAAATGAAAGAGGTTGGAAGATTACTTGACCCTTCGTCGAACCAGTATTGGTTATCCATATAAGAATCGCCTCTCCGATCGTACTTTGTAATTTACAAAGAAGACAATTGACGAGTAAGGAACTTAATTTACAAATAAAACGACATTCATTTTAAAACGGAGGGAGTGACCAGTAAAGCCACAGGCAGCATAGAATAAAGTGTTTTTTAGTACCTCTTTGGAAAGAGCTTGGTAAGTCAAGTTGGGACCTGGGACAAGAGCGGTAACGAAAACAGCAGCGGAAATTTTCTCCGGGAATCTTTCCATGGCAGCAGATAAGCAGACACCACCGAAGCTGTGGCCGACCAGAAAAACCTGTTCCTCCGGCGGGAGAGACGCCATGAGAGCCATCAATGGCTCGAAGTAGTCCGAGATTGAACCGATCTCATGGACCTGCTTCGGGTGGATTCCAGAAGCAGCCATGTCCGGAACAGAGACTCTGTGGCCTGCTGATTTGAGGAGAGTTGAGAGCTTGTACCAGCACCAAGCTCCATGGCAAGCTCCATGAACCAGCACAAAATGCTTGCTTGCTCCATTTTCCATTAGCTACTATACTCTCTTCCCTAACTCTCACACGAAAATTATAGGCACTTAATGTGAGATATGCTTAGTGGTGACCTGTGACATTTATTAGCAGATCATAGATGATGGCATTGAAGAGAAAAAGACAAGAACTAATTTGTAAACTCCATCACTCATGTGGTCCCAGTTGCGAGGATTTCCATGGATAAATGATTGTAATTCCTGGATTCTTATGTCATTGGGATCAAATTAACTAATTAGCTGCTTTATTATATTTGTCGTGAGTGAACTCATAAGCGGATCCATGTTACTCTTTTTAGTTGCTGCTGTTTCAGTCTGCAACGTGGAACAACCAAGGCCTCGAAAGTGACGCTTTCTTTATTGTCGTACATTTCTTCTTGTATGCTTATATGTAAATATTATAACACATGCGTGAATCGTTCTCCTACTAGATTGTTATGAAGCTTGGAAAATGAAAATTTGGCAACCAAATGGGACTAGTTTGATAATTGGCAACAAAAATGTAGAATGAGACGAGTAAAACGGACAATTACTGGACTTTATGTGAATTACAACATACAGATATTCAACCAAATAGGAAGAATTGCAGTAAGAGACTGACATGCAACATAATTTCTTTTTTATCAGCAAGCGTAACAACTGAGACTCGAACATGAGCCAACATACTGTCTTATTTATAGATTTCACGGTGAGATCAGAAACATAAAGTTGATTTCAAGTGAAATTGTTGGCAATTTGTTGGAGGGAAGAGAAGAGCTCTTGCGGTTTAGAGAACATAGGAATGTAATCTGAACCAGAGATCACCATCACTTGATCCATAGGATTGTTCTCAATAATCCATCTCTGAAAATCCTCTTTCATGGTGTTGTCTTCTTCGCAAATCACATAAACTCGACGCACCGATCCATATTTCTCCTCAGTCACCTCCGATTCTTTATCCACTATTGGATCGTGACACAGCTTGACAGGTCTCAACAATGAGAGTGCAAGGCTCAAATCCTGCAAATCCAAATTCAATGCAATGTATAATCATAGTGTTCAAGAAACAAATTCAATGCAATTTATCAATACAACTTGTTGTTTTATACCTCAGGAGGAGAGAGTTGGTACATCTTGGAAGCCATGTAATTGGGTCCAAGCAGGAATGAGGTTGGAGGATTATTTGGGCCTTCTTCGAATGAAATTTGGTTGTCCATGTTCGAATCTTGTCTCCGAAAGCACTTTGCATTTTACAGACAAGAAAAGAACGAGTTATAAGAAACTTTACTTTACAAAGAAAATGAAGATAAATGCCGAACTGAATTAAACCAGTAGTTCACGTAAAAAAAAATGAAGATAAACTCACATAACTGCAGTCTCAAAACTAGTGTACTTTTGCTCATGCAAAAACACACATTTTGAAACAGAACGAGTAACTAGTAAATTCTTTTTTGAGATTGTTTCGTAACATTCTTGAAATGAAAAATTATTAATATGATTATGTACCTCGGTATAAAATAGAGTTTGATAAGTCAAGTTGGGACCTGGCGCAAGAGCAGTAACAAAAACAGCAACAGAAACTTTCTGGGGAAATCTTTCCATGGCAGCAGATAGGCAGATACCACCCATGCTGTGACCCACCAGAACCACCCGTTCCTCCGGCGGGAGAGACGCCATGAGTGCCATCAACGGCTCGAAATAGTCCGATATCGAACCGATCTCATGGACCTGCTTCGGGGGGGACCCCGCAGCAGCCCTGGCCGGAACAGAGACTCTGTGGCCAGCTGGTTTGAGGAGAGTTGAGACCTTGTACCAGCACCAAGCTCCATGACAGCCTCCATGAACCAGCACAAAATGCCTGCTTGCTCCATTTTCCATCATCTACAAAACTCCTTGACTCTCACAAGAAAGATTATAGGGTCAGAAATTTTTGTTAGGCTCTTATCATGTACGTACTTGGAGATACTGACTTCTAAGTAGATGACAAAAATGTTAGCATTGAAGAGAATTGAAGGAAAAAAAATTATCAAGACCTTTTTGTACACGTAACCTCCACCATTCATTTGGTCCAATGTGTAGATTTCAATGAAGAACTCGTGGTCATTAATTCTTGCATTCTATTGTTTTGGCATCAACTAGCCAGAAATAACACCTATAGTTTGGGCTGGGACATATCTAGAAGTTTTGCATTGACGGGACAAACTATGATATTAAATTTTGTACGAGCAGTTGTTACGATAGTATTTTTTTAAATATGTCGGTGCATTTCCATTTACAATTGAGTTAGTTGTCGAATCAGCACGTTTATTTATCATCTAGAAACACATGATGCAATTACACTTCTCACTAAGCATTGATAGATCCATGTAGGTTAATACTCACGTCGTTATGATGCGACAAATAACAGAGTAGTCTATGAAACAATCTCAATAGAAACTAGTTATGTTTATTTTGATAGTCAAGGAACAATTTTGTATGTAAATAAATAATAATAATAAGTTGTTTTATGAGACCAACAAAACAAAACATGTGAATATGTAATAATTTTAACTATGTTTGCTGTGATTATTAATACGATGTTCTCGCCGTTTGAAAAGAATAAAATAACACTTGGTGACCATGTGATCAGAATGGAGATCTCTAGCTATGTCGTCATCTGTTGAGTTATTTCCTAGACATGAATTAAGTGAGTTTAATGTTAATTTAAATGTCCATCAACATTGAGCTGCCCAACAATCAAAATGAGTTTGTATATTTGTGCCAACAACGCCAAACAAATTAGATTTGTGGATTAAATTGAGAAGCTAATAGAAATACGGAGAAACTGCTACAAAACACTCTCATAAAGCTTGAAAAATCATAATCAGGCGATGATATGTAACAGAGAATTATTGAACTTCATTTGAGTGACAATATAAGAATATTTAACGAATAGAAAGAACTTAAAGACGAAACGCGACTTGACATGCATAAACACGTACAGATTGGCCAAAGCTCATTATCTGATCACTGAATATGTCTATACTTATTTGAAACAATCTAACTTATTGTTCATATTTATTTATCATAATCGTAGCACCAATATAGATCAGAAACATGTATAAAGTCTCAAGTGAAATTGTTGGCAATTTGTTGGAGGGTGGTGAAGAGTTCTTGCGGTTTACAGAACATGCACATATGATCTCAACCGGAGATCATCATCACTTGATCCATAGGATTGTTCTCAATAATCCATTTCTGAAAATCTTCTTTTACAGTGTTGTCTTTGTCGCACATCACATAAACTCGACGCTCCTCAGTCAGCTCCGTTTCTTTATCCACTATTGGATCGTGACACAGCCTTAAAGGTCTCAACATTGTTAGTGCAAGGCTCAAATCCTGCAAATCCGAATTCAATGCAATTAATCATAGTGCATGCATGTACGTTCAAGAGTTATTGTTTTTGTAAATGACAGTAACACAAATCAGTGCAAATTAGTCCTATACATGGTCAGCATATACATATATACAAGCTATATGATGCATGAACACTGTCCTCTACTCAACATATACGCCTGTTTGTGATTGTATTCTACACTCAAAACACTTGGGCTCTCTTCAAATACATGTTGGACACTTGATTTACGTGAGTACTTTTTAATAAATTTTTCGAGCATACATGTGCGACGTGACTCTCGTATCCGTGTCCATGCAACATAGTATACAAGCTGTTACTATATACCTCGGGCGGAGAGAGCTGGTACAACTTGGAAGCCGCGAAGTTGGCTCCAAAGAGGAAAGAGGTTGGAGGATTATTTGGCCCTTCGTCGAATGAAAATTGGTTGTCCATGAAAGAATCCTGTCTTCCCAAGTACTTTGCATTTTCCAAACAAGAAGAAAGATGGTTAAGAAACTTAGTTTACAAAGAAAATGAAGATGGACGGTAACCAGTAAAGTCTTTAGTATCATATGATATAGTTTTTTGAGTACCTCTTTAAGTAGAGTTTGGTAAGTCAAGTTGGGACTTGGCGCAAGAGCAGTAACAAAAACAGCTTCAGAAATTTTCTCGGGAAATTTTTCCATGGCAGCAGATATGCAGACACCACCCATGCTGTGACCAACCAGAACCACCCGTTCCTCCGCTGGGAGAGACGCCATGAGTGCCATCAACGGCTCGAAATAGTCCGAGATTGAACCGATCTCATGAACCTGCTTCGGGTGGATTCCAGAAGCAGCCATGTCCGGAACTGAGACTTTGTGACCTGCTGATTTCAGTAGAGTTGACACCTTATACCAGCACCAAGCTCCATGGCAAGCCCCATCCCCATGGACCAGCACAAAATGCTTACTTGCTCCATTTTCCATCTTCTTCTCCTCCCTGAGTCTCACAAGAAAGATACGGTCAGACACTAACTTATAAGCAGATGAAAGAAAGGATGGAATTGAAGAAACCAAAATTAAAGACCTTTGTAACTCCATTCATTTGGTCCCTATATGTGTATTTTTATCGAATTGGTATCTGCTACCTGGAAGAGAGAAATAACTAATCAGTTGACTTAGAGGAGGAAACCTACCATCTCTGGTTGGGACCATTTTCAGTTCAGTTAGTAGTAAAATCAGACTATATCACTTTCAAAACTTTAATCCCATACTGCATGCCAATAACACATTTGTTTATCTTCTAGAAACACAAGTGCAATTACATCTCTCACAAAACATTCAAACACTGTACCCTAACACTTGGTGACCGGTGACCATTAGTTCCACGTGGAGACACTTTTTAAGTAAACTTATTAGCAATTGCTTGAAGGTAGGAGCAGAACTCTTGAGGTTTAGAGAAATTGGCCATGTGATCTGAACTGAGAATCACTAATCACTATCACATCACCTAATGGGGTATTTTCTATCATCCATTTCAGCAGGTCTTGCTTTATTATATTTCTTGGTCCCACACAGCATTATCCCTGCTTTTGAAGGAAGGCTCTTTCCTAGACTTGAAATCGTGACCTAATGACCTCAGAGTCATTAGGCAACAAACTTCCCATTGTGTCGAAGCTCACGCTCAAAAGGTGCACTTAGGCTCCCATTATAGTGGTATGAGAGGGTCATTCAATCATGTGGCGCTTATGCCTGGATTTTCATGAAAAAAATTCTTGATTTTTATGAAAAGATATGGCATGAGAGATGGTCATTTTCCATTTATGTACGGATTTTGGCCAAAATCTTCTGGCAAGAAAGAGAAAAATACCTACAGTACTAGCTGGCCTGGTGAGAAAGGCCTAGAATACAATGTCTTTTCAGGATAATCGCCTGTTTCCATATAACTGCACTTTTGTGTATTTACTCTCAAGGAAGCATCCTAATTAGAAAAAAGTACTGTGTGAAAAGAGCTTACTTCGACAAGAAAATGATAATACATAATTAGAAGCAATGTCATTTATGCATTCTAATTATGTACTATTATTCTTGACTTGAACAGAGCTCCTGAAATCTCGCCAGACTGCAATAAACCAACAAGCAAATATAAGCAGCCACATCTCTCTTAAGATCTCAACAAGATCCATGTGAAAAAAGCAAATGACATTTGAGGACATACAATATACGTTCTAGGAATAAAAGAAAAACAAACGAAAAAAGAAAGACAACATAATATCATTGTTTCCCCCACTAGTAATAGAACATTGCTGAGGGATTAGAACTTTGGATGAGGTGGTGATAAGTGGACTGCTGATGAGTAATAATAAAAACAATAAAACCATTCAGTTGAGTTGAAGTATTTCATGTATTATCTATATTTGGTAAATGGCATTACACAAGCCTTGGGACGCATAATAAGATAATCATATGCGCTAATTCGTGATATCTCTATTTGTTATATGAAAGAACTGGAAAACAGAATTGATCATCGGAAACAGGAATAAATGATAGTACAATATAAGAGATCATAGATAATCAATCTTAACATTAAAAACTGAAGAAGAAAAAATATATGCAGGTAACAAAGAAACAAACCGTTTCAGAAGCACTTTCGGATTATATGGAAACAAACTCTTCTGATGAAGACTTTCCAGGGAGTTTGTCAATGAAAACAAGCACTCCTTTGCATTCTCAAATGGCTGTCTTCTTTTTCTGCATTGATTGCTTACATATTTATGGTCTCTCTTACATTTGTTTTCAGCCGACAGACGGATCTCGTCAATTTTTATAGGTGCAGATGATAGCTCCACCTGGAAATTTGAGCCATCAATAGAAACTTTTCTTTTCTTGCAGATTGGTTGATTTGTACCTTCTCCCTCCAAAAAGCCCATAAATAATTTCCAGTTATCACACACGGTACGCAAGCCCCTACAAATAGATATTAAGGAATAATAGTAGAGAAAGATTAACAGTTAAAACAATATCAAACAAACAAAAGTAGCACTGCTTATAAACTCCATACAGCTTTACAAGCTAAAGCAATAAACCAACTCCAACGAATAAGTTACCAAATAGCCTTTTATTCACTGCACAACTGACTTACATGCCCTAAGATGGAGGATATATAGCAATAGGAACAGAAAAACAGACCTTAATAGATATTCTGCACAACTAGTTCCTGTATCTTTTGAAATTAGGTAATCAAGAAGAACTTGATGATCATATTCTAGCTGCAAACGAATAAGTAAACAGTGTCAACCATTCCAGTGGAAGAAAAACTCGCTGCGAGTAAATATTAATTGACAAATGGTAAGAAAGAGGGGCAAGGCATGGTTGGCCATGCCCCATCAGCAGAACTTGCCTCTGCGAGAAATATATGAAATAGATGTACAGGATTAAAAAGATTGTGCACATGAAAAGGAATATTATCGTTCATATTATGAAATGCCTTTCTTTCATTGTGAAACCTGTACACAACACAAGAGCTATCATAACGAAGAGCTTTAAATAGTTCATCTAAAATGAAAGACATTGGGTAGAATGTTTTCTGCTCACCGTTGCTCTGAAGAAAAAGGTAAATTAGGCAGTTGCAAGAGCACTTTGAATAATAAATCATCCTACAATTTATGAGAACGAGAGAAAAGGGATCAGGATGTAGAAATTCAGAACATATTTCCATAAAGACATAATAGTTTAATTGCCTCTAAGTCTACCAGAGATAATAAGCTTCTTCCAGTATGAGTTTGCAAGCTAGATTTTAGATTACATGTCAAAACCTATAAGAGCAGTTTCCTTACAGCCTTAAATCATTTACACCGCGGGCACGTTCAAGCAAAACATTACAGTCAGTGCACCATTCAATGGAAGGATACAAAAGGATTGGAACAGAAACAGATACCACGAGGACAAGGATAAATGGGAAGCTCATCACCATCATACAAATGTGTGAGTTTATACATGATCTATAACAGTCTGTATATCTCATGAAAAGATAATTTTAGATCATCTCATCAACATTGAATTTTATCCTGAAGCCTCTGAAATCTTTCTTAACTGGCTTTATTTCAACCCCAGTATCCAGAAGAACAAAAAACTTTTAGTCTTCTATTATAATGTGTCTATTTACATATTTTCCTTCCCAACAAAACAAATAAGAAAGATGAAAGGGACATCAGAAAACAATACGATCATATGATAGATAAAATCAGGATCAAGAAGAAGAGCATAATGTGTATCTTGAGTAAATGACTAGGAAAATTCAGTAGGCATATGGTTTAGTTGATGTTAAATTTCCTTCAACCCAAACGGCAAAAGCCTAAGTTTATACGGGAAAAAGGTCCAACTTGTTTATCAAACTGTCTCAAACTCCACACTTTCAACGTGAGATACTTCAACACTCCACTTGTGCAGGCTAGACAACACATCAGGCCCCATGCATGGACCAAGATTAATAGGGAGGCAACACAAATGGGCCATAGACCTATTATGATACCTTGTTGAATCTACTCCAATCCAAAAGGCTAAGCTTACAAGGTGAAGGTCCGACTAGAATATCAAGCAGTCTCAAACTCAGCTTTTTCAATGTGGAATATAGAAAATAATAAATTACAAAATGAGGAGAGTATGCATCTTTGAATTTAAACAACATTGCAAACTATAAAGTAAATCGAGAATCAAACCTCATGCATATACAACCGGAGGAAGGACGAAGAGAAGGTTATGCATTTTTCCAAATATGTTTTAGGATCTGAACATAAATCAATTGGAAGTTGAACCTGAAGCCACTTAGAGAGCTCTAGAAAACCTATCTTTTGAGTGCAACAATTCAGCTCCAAATCAGAACCAAAGGGCAAGGATGAGTTTTGAGTCACACAAATACAATGCTTGTCAGTATTTACTCCCGTGCTGGTCAAACAGAAGGAACACCTCAGTAAAAGGAAAACAGCCAATCTTTGTAAATGAGTGGAACGTATACTATGTCGTTCTCCATCAAAAACACTGGATAAAAATGGTGAGCCTTCTAAGGAATCATCCTGACCAGAATAAAGTAGTGTAATGGGTTGCCATAAAAGTTCTTGAAAGTAATTTCGGAGAAGTTGCAACCATAAAACAAGATCAGAACATTTTCGATGGGTTAGGAAACTGAGCCTGATCATTAGCACCTGCAAAATGTATTTTAGATTGTGAAACTAGAGCAGACTTACATAACAAGCTAACATACAAGTTTTAGCATACTGAAAAGCAGAATAGCATCATACAAGAATATGGACAGATTTCTCATAAATTGCATAAGAGTATGAAGAACAACTTAGAGAAATGAAAACCGACAATACTCATCCAAACTGCCAAATGAAGTAAGTAGGAATCTAAAAGAAGACAAATTATATACCGTTTCTCGGGATTATCGACCAAACATGTATTGCAATTAGCAATATGATGTTAACTGTAATAAAAATCAAAGTAATCAAATAAAATGGGAGCAAGAGATTAAAAAATAATATTAATGGGACTAATGCAATAAGCATTATATTCCAATCTAGTAGAAAACATGTGTACTGAAATGCAGTTTAGCTGCCTTATAGTATTTAATTTGGCACAGAAATTTCCCCATTAATACAATTATAGTTTTCAACCAGCACTCAGCTACCTAAGCAAAACAAGGAGAATCATGCCAAAAAAGAATATTGAAGGTGCCTCATAGAATTATAATTTTCAGGTGCAACTTGTCAAGTATTTTGTAAAATAGTTTGTGTTTCATTCTGTTAAAGAAGGGTATCAAAAAGACTTTACATCCATCAAATTGAAATTATTATGAACTGCACCATTTCACATGAAACTCAAGAACTAATATTTCTAGAATATTCTAACTGCGAACAACCATATCCATGTTCAAAACTCAACAAGAAAACAACTGAGGTGAGTCCGTACCAACAGCTTATGTCTGAAGTATTGCAAGATGCAGAAGTCAACACAGCCCCCCTGCTTCCCAAGACACCAATTTAAAAGTTTAGGTACAAGGCTATTGATTATGAAAAAAAGTAGATGTTTTTCTATAGAGTCATCAGAAGCTTCTACAAGACTGCTTTGCTCAACCAAGGAACAAAGTAACTGAACAAGGTTTCCCAGAAACATGATCTGTGGCTCTTCCCCACCAGCCTTTCTGACCAGCAATACGTCTGCAGCTGAGGTTTTTTGGACATCACCATTTTGACCAGCATAAATCTTATCCAATAAATTCCAAGGCAAATTTGAAAGACAAGAACTGACGGCATGCAAGTAAACTTCCAATAGTTGGGAATCATCCTCTAGCTTCAAAAACTTCAGTATATTGCGCAAAACTCCAATAATGCCAGCCATTGTGGACCAGCCAGCACTTCTCAGCTTTGGCTTTAAAGCAAGAACAAAGATTGGCGAAACACATTGCGCATAGCCAGTTTCAGCTGTTGAAGAAGCCAAGAAACTTGAAAGTGTGTTGCTGAAGGCCAAATCTAGGGAAACACACAACAGCTGAAAAACAACATCCCAGTTGCATCCCTACAGAACATATATACACAAAAAGATGAAGCTATTCTAGTATATAATCTTCAAAACACTAAATTTCAATGCAGTGAATTTCAACATACAGTTGCAGCAACAAACTCTGATATTCCAACAAGAACATTGCCCACCAAATGATAAACATACTGGCTGTCAACAGTAAGTAAAAATATCTGCCACACAACAGCAAACATCAGTAAGTCCACAAATCAGAGTACTGGCCAAAACTAGAGAAAAAAATGAAGGAAAACATCTTCTAATGTCAGAACAAGCTTAGGATTTACATTGCATTCACTAAATGGTGATCTACAGTTAGGTTAGCACAAAACTGCATCGTTATACGATTCAATTCCCTATTCCTAAATCTTAAGCTAATCAGTCACTTTGAGCTGAAATGACAGCAAACACGTACCAAATCCGCAACAACCGTGGACAAACATTGTTGATCGTCATCATGTGGATGCAATTCACTAGAGCACTCACTGTTACAGGAAGATACTACCTCATCATCCTGTTCAAAGAATTATGATATAAACAAAAGCAATCCTCAACAACTCTACAAAAACTGAAATCAAGAAAGAGAGACTGACATTATTATAATCGGAGTCTGCATTGAGTTCTCGAGTCCATAGCTTAATTTCTCTCAGAATCTGAAACGGAAGTCGTTGAACGCCAGAGGAGTTAGGGTTGCAATCAGAAAAGAAAAAAAGAAAACGAGAACCAAAGGAAGATAAAATCACCTGAGATAGAGAAACCAGAAGATTCTTCTCCATCTCTTTGGTTAAGGAAGCTCCGTCCAGTTCCTGTAAATACAGCTCAAAAGCAATAAAATCAATCGGGAAAAGACGAATATATATGCTCAACAGTGTACAGGCGAACAGTAATAAACTTTAAAGACTCACGGTGTACGGACGAAGATATTCAGCGACCAGAAGGCAGAGACTCTTGCAATCAGAGATCGGAGACATTTTCCGGCAACCGCTGTTCGTTTCAATGCGCATTTCACAAACGAGAGGAGCTAAACTGTTGTTTTGGCGCTGCCACGTTAAACGGTGCCGTTGTGAGGAACTGCTTATGAAGTTGGCAGTTTGTGATATTATTAGAACTTAGTGGGGGCATTTTCGGTATTTAAACAAGTGATTGCGGTAGTTTAAATCCAAGGGTTTATTTTGGCGGTTGAAGGTTGAAGGTTGAAGGTTGAAGCCTATGCTGCTCATTTTTCTCAACGGCCTTTTTTTATGCCACCATCTGAGTTTTTCGTACAAAAATGCACCTCCGTGATCTCGCTGAAAGTGGCGCGTCAACTGCACGCTCTGATCCTCACGTCCACACCTGTGAAGAACCCATGTGTACACAACAAACTCGTCTCTATGTATGCAAGATGTGGGTCACTTGGGGACGCTCGCAAAGTGTTCGACGAAATGCCTCAAAGAAATCTCGTTTCTTTCAATGCACTCATTACAGTCTATTCTCGAGTTCCTGATCATGCCCGTTTGGCCTTCAGAATATATGCCCAGTTGGAGAGCGAGTGCCTCAGACCAAATGGAATCACTTTCACAAGCCTATTGCGGGCATCTTCTTGGGTTGGAGATTGGTTGGTGGGCTCTATGCTTCATGCACAAGTCGTTAAGTTTGGTTTCTCGTGTAATACGTGTGTCCAAACCTCTCTGCTTGGAATGTACTCGGGTTGTGGGGATATGGGATCTGCGGAAAAGGTTTTTGATTGTATTGGTGATAAAGATGCGGTCTCGTGGAATTCTATGATATTTGAACATTTGAGGAACGATAGGATCGAGAAAGGGGTGTATCTCTTTAGGAGCATGGTGGGGAGTGGTTTTGTTCCTACCCAATTCACATTTTCAATGGTGTTGAATGCATGTAGCAGATTGGGTGATTTTGTTTGCGGCCAACTCATCCATGCTCAAGTGATTGTTTCTAATATATCACCTGATTTGCCTCTGCAAAATGCCTTGCTTGACATGTATTGCAACTGTGGTGAAACTGAAACAGCATTTTTCATATTCAGTAGAATGGAAAAGTGGGATTTGGTTTCTTGGAACACAATGATAGCGGGGATTTCGGAGAATGGAGATGGAGAAACAGCCATGGATTTATTTGTCCTGTTGCAGAGAATATCTTTTCCTAAACCAGATGAGTGTACCTTTGCATCCATCGTTTCTGCAACTGATGAACTCCCGGCTTTTGGGTATGGAAGACCTCTTCATGCCCAAGTCATTAAATCGGGATATGCAGGAAGTGTCTTCATAGGAAACAAACTAGTATCCATGTATTTCAAGAATTGTGAAACTGAATCTGCTTGTAAGGTTTTTTATTCAATACCACATAAGGATGTTGTTCTGTGGACTGAGATGATTATGGGCCATTCTAGACTGGCCGATGGGGAGAGTGCAATAAAGTTCGTCTGTGAAATGTGCCGGGAGGACCATAAAATTGATAGCTTTGCTCTGAGTGGAGCTTTGGGTGCATGTGCTGATTTTAAGGCATTGAAGCTAGGCGAGATGATTCATTCCAAGGCTGTAAAATCAGGATACGATGTTGAAATGTGTGTTTGTGGAGGTCTGATAGATATGTATGCCAAAAATGGTGACCTCCGAGCTGCTTGGTTGGTATTTTCCCGAGCCTCAAACCCAGATTTGAAGTGCTGGAACTCAATGATTGGAGGATATAGTCACCACGGGATGGCAGAAGAGGCACTGAAGCTCTTTCATGGGATTTCAAACCAGGGTCTAAAACCAGACAAAATTACGTTTTTGACTATGCTCTCTGGTTGCAGGCACTGTGGGTTAGTTGAAGTAGGAAAGTTCTTGTGGAACTATATGAAGGAAAATGGTGTTGCTCCAGGACCCGATCATTATTCTTGCATGGTGAGCTTGTTAAGTTTTGCAGGAATGCTGGATGAGGCACGGGCAATGATTATTGGAACGCCGTTTTGTGAAGATCAATTAAACTATGGAGAACATGGTAAATACAAATTTTGAAATAGGAGTTCATGCAGCAAAGTAGGTACTAATTCGAGATAGAGGACAAGGCAACCTATAATCTTCTCTCAAATCTTTATGCTGCTGCAGGGAGATGGGATGGTGTTGCAGAAATAAGGAAGAAAATGAGAGGATTAATGTTGAAAAAGGATCCAGGATTGAGCTTGATTGAGACCTAGATTTTCATGTATTCTCTTTCACTATCACACCACAGGAGTTGGTGTAGCCTGCACTGAACTGCATATGATATGATCAATTTGACTCTTGGGAAGATATATTTTTTGCATACATGCTTTGTCCAGAGCTTCACAATGTCATTCATCGCAATGCACGAAGAGCTACAATATGTTGCTTCTATTTATAAGATAATTTCCTGTTTATCCGTTTCTTCCTCTCGTTTCTGAGATTACACAATTTCTTGGTCATGGACATTGAACCAGGACTGCCCTTTCTGAGGAATTGATTGTATTTCATAGTCAAAATTTTGTAAAATTAAATGCAATGAAATGACAATGCTTATCAAACTTCAGAAGTTGGCACTGATCCAGAGATGTTACATTGAAATAAAGAGGTTAGTGAACAAACAGATCTACATATTGCAACGAATACTAGTTGATTACTCGATTCAGTATGCTTGATACAAAGAAATACGGTTACAGTTTTCATCTCTAGAGCATCGCGAAACACAAATCTAAATGGTATTCTACAACATTACGATAAGATGGAGTTCATAATAAATCTGTTGAACATTCAACAACTCGGACAGGAAGCAACTAAGAATGTCAAGACAAGGCCACACTCGAACTTCAAATCTATTTTTCTCGGACTCAGTAAAACATCATGGAGACCCCGTAACATCCCGTTAGAAAAAAACCTGCTTAATGCATTGCATAGAGCAAAGAACAGATCATTGGCAGGAACTGCATGCATCTCTTGAGCAAAAATTCATTTGGAGTGAATAAAAGGTTGCCTCCCAACTTCAGGAACTGAGACAGTTACTATCGCCGTGCAGTTCGAGATTTTGGTCTCGCTGATTTCTGCGAGTACACAAAACACAAAAAATGTTGTGACCATTGATTAAGTGAGCTTCAAAATAAATGCTGACAGCAAAATATGAATTCAAACAAATATTGAGTCAATTTTAAATATCTAGAATTGCTGTATTTTTAATATCCATCAATCCTTGATAATCAATATGTAACCAAGATGGATTAGATCCCTTTTGACTTAGAATATCAATATAACCTTGCTTTAACCAGTTATCTACGACATTGACCCAATGAACGTTCATGATGGATCCTACCTGAAACTAAGATGATCTAGTTACAATGGAAACACAAATGCATGATTCTCCCACATTTTTGTTCTCATTTTTCTATAGCATGGAGATAGCTAACCCAGAATAAATTAACAAGTTCAAAACAAATTTACTCACAGATGCAGCTCCAAAGCTAGACCCAGATGCTGTAGCACTGGCACCTGAAAAGAGAATTAAATATGAATATCAAAATAATAATAAATGCCAAAAGCAGTTGTTAATATCTCACCAGTAGAATTCAGTTTTGCACAATAAATAAACAAACAGAAGTACAAATGAGAACTAAAAACTAAAACATATTATAAACCATCAAGATTGACACCTTTTCTTTTTCTGTTAAAGTTCAATACATAATAGAACTAAAAGGACTTACCAGAAGCAAATGGTGTAGAGAAAAGTGAATTTCCAGCAGGAGTGGTAGAACCAAAAGAAGGAGCAGTATTGCCAAACAAAGAGGGAGCTGAAGCAGAGCCAAACAAAGATGTTGATGAGGAACCAAATAGTGATGGTTGAGATGAAGGTGCAGATGATCCAAATAGAGAGGATACTGGGGCAGAGGTGCTTGGCGTTGCAAAGAGAGATGACATAGAAGAAGACGGAGCAGAAGCTGGTGTGCTAAATAGTGAGAAACTGCTCCCTGATGATGTTGATGCAGCTGCTGCAGTTGTCTGTGGAGCTGTTGACGCCCCCGGAGCTGCAGAGCTAGGAAGCAATCCAGCAACTTGAGTTGATGGTTGTGAAGGTGCCGGCAAATGCAAAGTTGGATGAACTCTCTTCGCAGCTGCTTCTTGTCTGGCTGTTTCCCGTCTATCAGCCTCAAGAAATGGATCATTTCCACCCCCTCGACGGCGCTGGTCAGCAAGATATGCGGTTTTCATTGATTCTATATACTGATGAATGCTCTCCACCTAGAAATACACAAGGTTACACGTTACAATTCAGAATGAAAATAGCAACCTGATAATTTCTTCTTTAGGGGTGGGGGGTGTCTATGAAACACAAGTAGCTCCACACTTTACATTGACTGACCACAAGAGAGGCAACTACAACCACACGAACTAGCAAATAAATAGAATAATATAAATCAAAAGAGTGGTATTCTAGCAACTAATTCCGGAAATATCACTGCTTTAAAGTCTATATCACCATTAATATGAGTACGAAGTTTCTCAATGGCTTACAGCACTCTCAAACAGGGATCTCAAAGACAAGGGAAAAAGAAAATAATTCCAAAATTATATACATTTAAAAGAATTTCTTTATCACTTGACTCGGTTCAACAAAGAATAGATCATACAACTGTCCCTATCAAAAGAATTATTATAAAGAAAATTTTAACACCACTCGTACCAGCATTGTTCACAATATACAATCATAGACGGCATAATTATAGATGGAAGTATGAAATCTTATGAAGAATTCTACACTCGTGAACTTTATGATACATATAAACTTGTAAAGTAATAAACTAACAATTCACTTTTGTTTACCTTGGCAGCCACATGAACAAAAAAGTCATGCACATTTGACAATACTTTTGGAAGAGACTGATGTAATGAGGAACCAGGATTCGAAGAGTTCCTCTCAGAATCTAATAGAAGCAGTTGCTCCAACTCTTCAATCCATTGGCGGCACTGACCAAGGTACTTCTCAAACCTGGCAACTGTCTGCTGTAAAAAGGGAGATGGTTTTTTGGGGAGCCCATTATAGAAATCATAAACTGGCACGATAGAGGAAGCTGGCTGACTACTTGAACTTGGATTCACAGTTGCTCCAGGAGCCTGTGATGGTGCAGTGGCATTTGACGCACCTCTTGTATTTTGATGAAGGAACCTTGGTTGTAGCATCATGAATGACCGAACAGCAACCTCTGTGTTCCGTAACATATCTTTTGCATTAGCCATCAGCTCTTGCAGCAGAGCTTTCTGTCGTTCCATGGAAGTAGTAATTCCCCCTAGTTCCTGACAAAAGACTTGACAATGTCAACTATCACATTGAAAATTGGAATTGACATTACCTCACAAATCCACCAATAGAATTTGAGAAACAAAGTTTTGCAAGTGACCCTAATAAAGATTTTGCATTTAACAATTCATGGTTTATAATACTCAAGAAGTATTAGTAGACATAACATGCAAAGTTGCATACTAAACATTAAAAATGGAGGTCAGTATACTAGCAAATGAACCAAAAAACATAAGATATAGTGACACATCAATTATCCTAAATATTACTTCTAGACATGAGTTACCATGTATACAAGTTTGTCTCGAACCAGGGAATATTAATGCTGATGATGATAACAAATCAGTTCAGCCACATTCAGTGATAACATGGGTGTAAGACTTTCTTTTACGTAATGAATGAATGAATTTCAGAATTTCCTTCCAGCGGAGTTCTAAAAGGAAATTTTGATTCCACATATTTAACTACAGATCATGGATGAGGAATGAGAGAGGATGCTGAAAACGATAAATCTTACTTGAAAACAAGAACTATGGAATTATGTTATGATGAACTTTTAAGGAGTTATACCAAGAGCAGAACATCCAAGGTTATATTAAGAGTGCAAGCTTTAGGGTGGTTAGTGTTTGAAGATACAATAATAACAACTGATGGGGTTTAGAAAAGATCCACAACCACCCTCTAGGGTGACTGCTCAAATAGGTTCCATCTCTATGTGTCAAACAGTTTATGAACTTAGAATCAGCAGAACCGTCATGCATTGGGTTCACTACAACACCTGTAAATATGGCATCGGCAAGATGCCTCAATGAATACATCTTGATAGTTGATATGAACTGATTCTGTTTTCAAGTAAAGATTTTATGTGATAGTTACTGTGAACACCGAGAAAGGCAATTTTTACCTAACACATATAACTCGGCAAGATGGCCTCGAAGAATTATTACAGAAAATGTGCTGCATAAAGCATCATTACTTTGATTTTATTAAAAAGCCAAAAGAAGATGATGCATAAACCCTGCTACCTGCAAAGAACATTGCTTTTGTGCCTATGAACTAGCATTCATGTATTCATCTATCACGTCTAATCTTGGCCACGTATCAAGCATACACATTGCAGGCAGTCAGCCAGGCCAACAATAAAATTTATTTCAGGAGACAGCAAAGCCTTGAAATGTAGGCAACTGGTAAATGTCATAATGAATTACTGAGGCATAACTAAACACAGAAGTCAGAGTAAAACAAACTAAATCAACTAAAAGAGTAAACCTGAACAAGGTGGCTTGCATCAAGCTCGAACCCATCATTCGAGACAGAAGAATCATAAAGACGGCTACACTGATCTAGCCTTTGGCTCTCATCTCTGTACTCTAGTATCCGCTCCCTATTAAGAGGAAAACAATATCAAGCAATTCAAATACCATACAGATGATCATTCAAAATATGATGTTGATACAATAGTCTATCCATCAACCATCTAACTCAACCAAATGCAACATACTCCAGTTAGCTGGCAAAAATGTTAAATTTTGATCAAAATCCAAAGTTTCTTTGTCTCTTCTCCAAATTCAAATCAAGGAAACAGAGTCTAAACCTCCATTGGATGTCATTGACAATTTACTGGAAAAAAGGACAAGATTTTGTTCACCTAAATTATTCACCATGATTTTTTGTATTCCAATTACAAAATAAATATATGAAAACCAAAATATTGATTTCTTTTCTTTCACATGCTACATTAAACCATCAACCAAAAAATCATATGAATAAACCTCATAAAGAGAAATCCAGAGAAATGCCGAATTGAACGTACTCAATCTGAAGAAGAACTTTCTGGGAATCTGGGTGGAGATCTGCCCATTTTGTGCTGTAATTCGCCGGAGCCTTGTCGTTGGTAAAGAGAAACAATTGCTGCTGTTGCTGCTGCTGCTGTTGCTGAAACTGTTGCTGCTGCTGTTGCTGGAAAAATGGAGTAGCCTGTTGAAATGATTGCTGTTGCTGAGGCTGAAACAGCTGCTGCTGCTGCTGTGGCTGTTGTTGCTGCTGCGGCGTAGAGAACAACGAGAATGACATTGCGCTTCTGGTCCCGAATCAGCCTTATTCGGAATTCGCCGAAGCTTTTACAGATAACGATTTAGACAAATTGTGATCGTGTCTGGATTTGAAGATGGAACTGAAATACCCTCTGCAAAACCCTAGAGAGGGAAAACAAGAGGAAGACGAAAGTAAAAAGACCCGCCTTGACTATTTGGTTTTGGAAATTTGTGGAGAAGGCGTTGTAATTGTTGGTATTTGCTACTAGGGACACTTATTATATATGTTTTCTATTTCAGCCCTTCTGTCAAAAGCATCTTCAGATTGCTCGGAAAGACGGAAATGGGCTTATCAAGGGCCCAATATGGTTCATAAGTCTTCATTTAGCCCTTTACAGTTAGTGGGCTGGTCAATAAATTGTAGCCGACCCCAAAACTAGGTTGTAGCTCAATCTGAAGGAAACTATTTCTCTACTTTCTGCAGTTCTTTTGTCCAAATGTTTCTTTTGAATCAATCATTTTTACTTGCGTCATTTTTATTAACCAAACCCAAATTTAGCAGATTCAATTTGATTGATTAGTCTTGTTTTTTCCGTTAGTTTCGGGTCATCTCATTTGATCCACTTGCAAACACCTAGTTATCATTACTACCTTCTCGATGAAGATTGCGGTATGTCATGTGTTACTAAAACTTTAGTTTTGCCTTTCTGTTTCATAAGTTTTGATTTGTTTTCTCTTATTTGAAATTTTGTTGCGTTGTGAATTTTGATGTTTTTCAAGTCATAGAAGCCGTGAAGACTGAGTGAGAGGATAACAATGTCTTCTGTTTGGTTGTGGGTGACATTTTGAATCTTATTGAGCAATTTACTAGTATAATTTTCGTTGGTCAATAGATCTGCGAACAAGTGACTTATGTTTCAATAAATCACCGTGTTTTGAGTCAAACTTAGACAGGTGAATACACCTATAGACTCTCACTCATTTGTTAACTAAACCGTACATAAATTCTTGGATTAAAGGCAATTTTAGTACCCAAACTTTGGGGTAAGTTCAGATTTAGTACATGATCTTTTATTGTTCCAGATTTAGTACTTGAACTTCAA
>JAYMTA010000085.1:0-43798 GCA_036897625.1 Pelargonium cotyledonis
GCCGCTCCTGCGGGCGGAGGCGAGGATCCCGAGGATCCCGCCAAATCTCCCCCGAATTCTCCCAATTCCAACACTCGCAAGGTTTGATTTTTATTCCATTTCGGATCTGGGTTCTTGATTTTATTGTTTTGATTCTGTTGTTTCGAGGAAATGTATATTGGGTTCGGTGTCTTTTTTACTGAGTTCTTAATTTTGTCATCTGGGTTCTGGGTCTCCTCTCAAATGTGGGTTTTGATTGAGATTTACAGTTGATCAGGTGATTGGTCTTATAAAAATATGCATAGAGTATTCAATTTGCAATAGCAAAAAGGGGAAAATTGTATGCACAAGCTAGTTTATGTACTTGGATCATCTGGAGATGATGCTGTAAGTTTATTTTTAAAATTAGGATTTTTTATTGCTGCGCCTGATGTAATTGAATCTGAATGCCATAGATTGTTGCTTTGTAGAAGTATAAAACGTCCGTAGACAAGTTGAGCCAGAAAGAGCATTCCGGGCATGCATGAAATGTGTGTGAAGTGCCTGACATGTAAATATGCCCCTTACTCACACTTCACAATTTAAGATCATTATTCTAAGACTGGATAAGAAACGTGCGCATGTGACGTGTATCTAATAGCAACTTTTGTGGAAGCTGAGGAGCTGCATGGTTATAGAAATAAACTGAAGCCAGAATGTTGCAAACTGTAGCACCTTCCTCAAAGTTCTTATAATCTTAAACCTTAATGCCACTGAGTCATGTATTTGCATGCCCTTGCATAACTAGGCCATTCAGCTCCTTTAAAATGAAAATACTTTCTAAAAGATTTGGAGTGTGGGGAGGTAAAATCTTTGGATGGATGGATACTTTCCTCGGATGTCTCTAACTCTTATATTACAAGTTAAAAAGTGATGTGACCAACTCAATCTAGTTGAAAGGAAGAATAAAATCAGATGGGGAAGCTTTGCCTCATTGGTGTTTTTTGAATGGGTATTGGAAGCTTTAAACTGAGGAATGCTTTTTCATCTTTCTAATAAGCTTTGTGCTGAGTAATTTAATAGAGTTTTCTGGCTCAGACTTTATAGTTACAAGCAAAACATTTGAAAAGTAACTTGAAGTTCACATCTTTAATTATCATATTTTCGCTATCTATGAAGTAAACTGCTGCAGTTTATATTTTATAATTGCCGGAGTTATTAGTCACATCAATGTAGAAACAATCACATCAAGTTTTTGCTTCTGTTACTTGTTCAGGCTTGCTGCTTTGTTCTACAGAGTTGGGTCTCAAAGAAGTTTATGACTGGATGGTAATTAGCATACTGATTTTAATGTTAGTTAGTCCTTGTAGTTTTCCAAGCATAACACTTTGTTGAATTGTATTGCAGCGTAGTTCTTTTCCCTGTTGCCGTCACCTTCTTCATTACATGGTGGTTTATTCAGTTTTTTGATGGTTTCTTCCGTCCACTATATGACCACCTTGGCATTGACATATTTGGTGAGTTCGCAATGTCCTACTAGTCATCTATGTTATGTGCATGTTATAGAAAAGATAACAACAAATTCATACTAAGTGGTGTTTCATTTTTTTGAATTTCAGCATTAGTTAAATGAATAGAACTGTGATGTTAGGAATGCCCTAAGGTTGCGTTTGGGAACATGAATTTGATTTGAAATCCATCATTTGAAATTTTGGATTTGAAATGATGTCATTTGAAAGGAAATCACATAATTTCAAATGACAAGGTAAAATTTGTCATTTGAAATCTCATGTTGTAGGCATGTTTTGAATGCTGTTGGATTTGACTCAAATCCAAATACAAATTCTTGGAATTCTCAAACACCTCATTTGACTCAAATCCATCATTCAAATCAAATGATGGTTCCCAAACACACCATAAAGTTAATTTGATATCCAACTGATAGAACAGCTAGAAGACAAAAGGTTGAGTAGTTGTTTCAGATCTAAGTTAGTTTCTTCATAGTAAGGATCAATGGAGCTGCCTTTAATTGTAAAGCACACATGACCTTAAGTTGTGTGGGGCTTTTCCTTAGCGATTTCGTTTATCTGAAATTTGAATTGCATTAAAGCATACTAAATTATATGTCGGTAAAAGGAAGCTGAGAAGCTTGCTACTAAAGCTCCACATGGGTTATGACTTTGCTTGTTTGTTCTCATTGTGAAAGAAAACAAGGGCAAAAAAGAAAATAATTTTCCACTCTAAATGCTGATTAACTTGCTTGCTACTTAAGCTCCGCTTGGGTTATGACTTTGCTTGTTTGTCATTATTTTGAAAGAAATAGGGGCAGAAAGTAACTAAAAACTTTGTGTTCTCTCTCTCACTTCTGAACATTTTAATGTCTTCTTTAGATGTTTAAAGCCAGTTCTAGAAGTTATGACTTATGAGTAAAAAAGTAATAATAATTTTGCTCCCTCTACTTTTTTTCCTGACTTCAAAGGTCTAAAAACAGTGTTACGGTGGACTGGGTTGCCAAAATGAACAAATGGAAAATATTTGTGACTCTCTAATGGATGTTGGTCTGTGATGCAGGACTTGGATTTATCACATCCTTACTTTTAGTCTTCTTTGTTGGTTGTTTTGTCTCGTCATGGATGGGTGCCACTGTTTTCGGGGTTGGAGAATGGATTATAAAGCGAATGCCATTTGTTAGGCATATTTATTCAGCCTCCTAACAAATTAGTGCTGCAATATCTCCAGGTACATCCTATTAAATTATTTCCTTGATTACTAATTACCTTTAATCTAGTTTAGTAAAGAGATAAAAAAAATGCACGAGCACTTGCATTCTAATCAGTTTTAGCATCAAACTTGGAATCTACTTTATTTGAACCAAGGGCGTAGTAATGTGTCATTATATGACATTTTAATGATAGTTTGTCACAAGAATGGATAATATGCTGACAGTAGGCATTCATATGCAATAACTACTTGTGTCATGTATACGAGCTGATGCTATATGCTACACAGGATATTATCCCTACATTTAATCATGTGGGTTGCAAATTTCATTTTGTCCAGATCAAAATACCACAGCCTTTAAAGAGGAAGCAATCATACGGCACCCACGTGTTGGTGAATATGCATTTGGTTTTATCACATCCACTGTCATCCTTCAGGTACTTTAGTTTTATTGGTTATTTTTTGAGTAACAATTTTTTTTGGAAAGTTTTATGTTGTTTTCGGGTATGTCAATGTATTGCTAATCATATTTTTAGTTTCATGTATGATGTTGGATAATTATCGTGCAGTACTGAAAACACACACATAATTGCTTTTGCGACTGATCGCTTTTAAATCAGTTACAATAACGGTTTCTAACACAATAATCTTTCAAAGGGCCCTGTGAGAACTGTTGTGGAGACGACTGCACTAAAAGCTACTCGTAGTTTGTTTTGCTTGTAATGTGCTGTGTTCAGATGATCACAGGCAATAAAGGCCTAACCTGCCAGCAACTTTATGCCAACATAGGTGAATTTCTAGTTCAATGTTTTAAATTTAAATCCATTTTTAGGCTCCTAAAATACTGCAGATATAATTACCACCCGTAAATATTGGATAAGTTTAGCGGTCAAGCGTGCAAGGAAATAGGTCTGTTCTTGCTACCCTTTCATGCCCAAGTTGTATTCATTGATTTTTCATGGGGGCAAGGCTGTAAAATGTTGAACAAGAGGAATAAAACCTCGAGCTAACTTGAGCTTTTCTGTAAACTTTTGATTTTTCTAATGCAAAATCTACGGGTCCTATGTTTTTTTTTTTCTTTCTCTGTTGATGTAGTATGCACGCACCATAATCACTCTATCCTGGCTAACTATCGAGTCAATTCAGTTAGAGTTTTGGTTTATCTATTGTTCCCTAAACTTTTTTCTCTTTGGTTTATTGGGAATTGGTTCTGCAGAAAGACAATGAAGATGAAGAGTTGTGTAGTGTTTTTGTTCCAACAAATCATCTATACATTGGTGATATATTTCTGGTCAACACCAAAGAGATCATAAGGCCAAACTTGTCTATTCGAAAAGGCGTAGGTGTGCTTCTGTTTTCTATTTATTTCCTTGTTTGTTGCATGATCACTTTTTGTATAAAATCATAATTCTTCTCATTTGCAGTTGGCATTTGTAGTTTCTTTTTCCTTGCAACCTTTAGGCTAAAAGAAAGGTGACGATTTACTATATCCGATATCATCTAGTAAGTATGAAAACTTAAAAGTACAGTGCGTCCTGTCATATCTATGTTTTTTGGAAGTTATGAATTGTGTGTCCCATGTTGCCAACTCCTTTTTGAAAAGCCAAATTGCATGCTTTTAAATAAAACATAATCAAAGAAGTAAGTGTGGCAGGGATCCAATGTTTGAGGAATCCAACTTGAATAGTCTAAGTTTATTTCTTTTGACAAATGTTCAAAATAGGCTTGTATGATGTATTCCTCGTGATTTTGGATTGCAGAGATCATTGTCTCTCGGGGTATGACGATGCCACAGATCATTTCTCCTCTTCAAAGGATTGCTCGACCAGGTGAAAGAATCCCGCTGAACAGAATATAATAACGACTTTGAGGACTAGACATACCTCGTCGAGGATGGTGTAGAGCGGAAATATTGAGATTAGATTGGATGTCTGTCGCTCGTAGCTGGATGGCAAGGTTAGAGAACTATCATATACCGTGTTCAGTATTGTAACTATTCCTTTTTGTTTTGACCGGAAACCTTGTCTACTATACTGAGATGGCAGTATTGTTCGTAATGCTTGAGCTTGAGTAATTGAAATGGAAATGTTCATCCGGACTCCTCTTTTGTATCTTGAACCTTCGAAGTGTGTTTGTGCGTCAAGATTTTGAATTTTGTGCCATGGATTTTCTCTTATGTCGTTGACGTTCGAGCTAGGTTCGGATTGAATCACAAAAAATTTAGACTTTCAGTGTATAATGAGTGAATATATCTGTCCGATCCGTTCCAAAAATTAACCTGGAAGTATTTATAGATACTTGTAACTATCTATATTGTTGGAGTTCTCAGCTAGAAGAGAACCGATATGGAGTTCTCATCAATGAAAATAGACCTTTTATTCATTTATTTGAAAATGGTGATTTTAAAAAGGGAACTGATATCAAGTTGACGATTTGTTGTTAAAAAGAAAGAGTGGACGATTTGAATTTAAATTTGAACAAAATGATCCTCAATTTGAATTAATTGGACCGGATCAAGCAAATTCACGTATTTCACAAAATACGATCTTGAAACATTTTTTTTACCCGAGTTTGAAAAATTCGATCTGAAACCCGATTTGTCAGCTAACAATGAGCCATTACCATCACTTTGAGAGTGAGCATCAGAATGGTCCAAAAGGAGCCGAATAGGGCGGACCCCACGCCATCTCTATACAACAAGGAAATTGGCCTCACCATTTTTACCCGCCACCACCACTCAACCATTTGGCGGGAAATTTCTGAATTTCCCATAGAGGGAAACCCTAAATTTCGCAGTTTGAATCCAACCCTCTTCCTTATTTAACTCCATTTTGCTCGAAATTCGGTGCGCACACAAGGTGTTCGACCAAATTCCTGTCTGACAACTGTGAAATCCATCAATCAGTCATGTATGTGGTAAAGAGAGATGGGCGTCAGGAGACGGTGCATTTCGATAAGATCACTGCGCGCTTGAAGAAGCTCAGCTATGGGCTCAGCATAGACCACTGCGACCCGGTTCTGGTGTCACAGAAGGTCTGCGCCGGGGTCTACAAGGGCGTCACTACTAGCCAGCTTGACGAGTTGGCTGCTGAAACCGCCGCCGCCATGACGGCGAACCATCCCGATTATGCCTCCGTAAGTTTTCTGATAAACTTCAAGACTCCGGACTGAAACTGTAAAGATGTATATGTTCTTCAGGTTTCTGGGTTTTATCGTTTTTTTTATTTTTATTTTAAAAATATGATTTGTGGGTTTGTGTTTTTATTTTTAAATGATTGTTGAAATTTGAGTTTCAGGGTTATTTTCTTTAGACGAGAAAATGAAATTGTATGGTCTATCTGTTTATTTGATGCAGTTGGCTGCGAGGATTGTTGTGTCAAATCTGCACAAGAGCACTAAGAAATCATTTTCAGAGACGTAAGTAGTTCTGGGTTTTGTTTCATAATTGACCTTGTTGTTAAGTTAACTAGAAAATTGGAATTTGCATTCTGTGGCCGGGTTGAGGATCTCATTGAGTGTGATTTGCAGGATCAAAATCATGTATTATCATTTCAATGACAGATCTGGACTGAAGGCTCCTCTGATTGATGATGATGTTTATGAGATAATCATGAAGGTATTTTGACTTGCCATAAATAAGTTATAGATTCATATATAATGGCTTCATGGGTTTTAAGGCTTAAAGAATTACAGAATGTTGGAATAAGGAAATATGTTTTCTCTAGCTCAAAATTTTGTATTTTTTGCCTGATATACATAATTAAATGAATTATGTATTTTGACCTGTTTAGAATAAGTACTCTCTTGCTCTCTCTCTTGTAAAGCTAAAGGATAATTTAGTTATTGTACTTTCTCTTATAAACTCCATGTGCTTTAGTGGAGTCTTAACTAATGTTGGAATCTTCTTACTAACTCATGCATAACTAACTAACTAACTAGAAATGGGAGTGAACACTCATCTTTTTTTGTTTCATTTTTGACAATTCTGTTTTGGGATAGAGTAACTATTGCAATTTAGGTACTATTAGTCCATCCTTTTTTTAAGTTTCATTTTTGACAATTCTGTTTTGTTTCAGAATGCTGCTCGCTTGGACAGTGAGATAATCTATGATCGAGATTTTGATTATGATTACTTTGGTTTCAAAACCCTTGAGAGGTCCTACCTTTTGAAGGTGCAAGGGAAGGTTGTAGAAAGGCCTCAGCACATGTTGATGAGGGTTTCTGTTGGAATTCATAAGGATGATATTGATTCTGTTATCCAGACATATCATATGATGTCTCAGCGATGGTTCACTCATGCTTCACCAACCCTTTTCAATGCTGGAACACCAAGGCCCCAAGTATGTTCTGGTGTCCATGCATCTGTCTTTTATGTGTTATATATTGTTTGTTATTGGGAATGTACTTACATGGGTCTGTTGACCTGTTTTGGCAGTTGAGTAGCTGTTTTCTGGTGTGTATGAAGGATGATAGTATTGAAGGAATTTATGATACCTTGAAGGAGTGTGCGGTTATCAGCAAATCAGCTGGAGGAATTGGTGTCTCTGTTCACAACATCCGTGCCACTGGTAGTTACATTTGTGGAACGAATGGGACATCCAATGGAATTGTTCCAATGTTAAGGGTGTTTAATGATACTGCTCGTTATGTTGATCAAGGGGGAGGCAAGAGAAAGGGTATGATAATCATGGTTTACTGGTTTCATTCTTTTGAGTAACTTTTGGTGGTGTTATGTTCTAATTAAAACTAATGCTGGATATAGGTGCATTTGCTGTGTACTTGGAGCCATGGCATGCTGATATTTTTGAGTTCCTGGATCTTAGGAAGAACCATGGAAAGGTATGGTTGGATGAGATTGTGAATTTGTTGCCACAATTAAATTTTCGTTGAGTATTTTCTGTGTGCAAATTTCTTCATAATCTGAGTGGTTTTATACTACGAATTATTCATGATATATACTTTGTTTTTTCTTTTGTTCCTGCAGGAAGAAAATCGTGCTCGTGATCTATTTTATGCTCTTTGGGTACCTGATCTATTTATGGAAAGGGTTCAAAGTAACGGGGAGTGGTCATTGTTTTGCCCCAGTGAATCTCCTGGATTGGCTGATTGTTGGGGTGAAGAATTCGAGAAACTATATAGCAAATATGAAAAACAGGTACTACAAATTGCCCTATTGTTCTTGGTTTTGTAAAGGCAACTTCAACTAATTAGTTGCTATATATATATTTTCATTGGATATTATTAATGTTCTTGTTCTATAATTAGGGCAAGGCAAAGAAGGTTATTCAAGCACAGAATCTCTGGTTTGAGATTTTGAAGTCACAGATAGAAACTGGAACTCCCTACATGCTGTTTAAGGTGATTTGTTTAAACTAAATATGCCTGTGTGTTTTCATCTTCTATTGGTCAGTGTTGTGATCTCATCTCTCTTTTCTTATTGTGTTCCAGGATTCTTGCAACAGAAAAAGTAACCAGCAGAATCTGGGTACAATTAAATCTTCGAATTTGTGTACCGAGATAATTGAGTACACCAGTCCGACAGAAACTGCAGTGTGCAATCTGGCTTCTATTGCTTTACCACGATATGTTAGAGAAAAGGTAGTGCTGGCATTCATCATTGTATTCACCAACTACAATTAGTTTCAACTGTAGCTGATAGAGATTTGATTATATGTTTTTTTTTAAAGCAGGGAGTTCCAATGGAGTCACATCCGTCTAAGCTTGTGGGGAGCAGAGGATCCAAAAATCGATATTTTGACTTTGATAAACTAGCAGAGGTTTGGATTTGTGCACTGCTTATAAAACTGTTTTGCTTGATTTTATATTATTCTGTGTTCTAATATACTGAAAAATATGTTTGAATTAAACTTGTTTATCATCTTGTCATTTGAACAGGTTACTGCCATAGTCACTACAAATCTTAACAAAATTATTGATGTTAATTACTATCCTGTTGAAAATGCCAAAAGGTCTAACATGCGGCATAGACCCATTGGTATTGGAGTTCAGGGTCTTGCTGATACCTTTATTTTGCTTGGCATGGCATTTGATTCTCCAGAGGTATAGCTCGTTTCCATATCCTCGTATCTTCTTTAGGTTGGGTGACTTGGAAATGTATATAAAGATCATTTGGATTTGATTTACAGGCACAACAGCTTAACAAAGACATTTTTGAGACCATTTACTACCATGCTCTAAAAGCTTCTTCTGAGTTAGCTGCAAAAGAAGGTCCCTATGAAACTTATGTTGGGAGTCCAGTGAGCAAGGTATGTTAACATGACTGTATCATTAGGTGGCAGCATTCAATCTCTGATCAAGGCTGGCCAGAAATTGTTTTTGTCTTGAGTACTCTGCATGCATAAGTTTGCATATTCCAATGTCATAAATTTCTCAGAATTTAGCATTGTATTGTTCATCATAATTATATAAACCTCATTCACAACTAGATAAGCTCAAAACAGTCTTTCACTAAATCAATGCTTTTTAGGCTCAGGGGCTCTTTTAGTCTGAAAGACCAGGGCACATTATTACTAGCTGCTTACATGAATGTCATTGTGCAGGGAATTCTTCAGCCAGACATGTGGGGAGTGACTCCGTCAAGCCGTTGGGACTGGGATGCATTAAAGGAAATGATATCAAAGAATGGAGTTAGAAATTCTCTTCTTGTAGCACCAATGCCAACTGCTTCAACTAGCCAGATTCTTGGAAATAATGAGTGCTTTGAGCCATATACTTCCAATATCTACAGTCGCCGAGTTCTAAGGTTTGCTCCTCTTTACTTTTTAGTTTAGCTTTTTTCTTGATTGTCCAGCTCCCGTTGCAATCTGACATATTCTCTTTCTCAGTGGTGAATTTGTTGTGGTGAACAAACATCTTCTTCATGACTTGACCGAGATGGGTCTGTGGTCTCCTTCTGTCAAGAACCAAATAATCTATGAGAATGGCTCTGTTCAAAAGATATCGGAAGTACCAGATGAACTGAAAGATATTTACAAGTATGGATTTTTCAGTTGTTTTTTTTTTATTTTTATTTTTCTACCTTCTCTTTCTGGCTTATGGTAATATGACTTTGCTGCAATCAGAACTGTTTGGGAGATCAAGCAAAGGACACTAGTCGACATGGCTGTCGATCGTGGATGCTACATAGACCAGAGTCAGAGCTTAAATATACATATGGACCAACCGAATTTCGGAAAACTTACTTCCTTGCATTTCTATGCATGGTCAAAGGTAAAGCATCGTCTACTTTCATGATATTGAAATTACGAGCACATATAGTCTCACTTTATCTTTAATCCATCCTAGAACCTGAACCAAACCCACCCTTGTACTATTGAATTTGGCTATGTGTGATGGTTTGCAATATGGTCTTGCTGACTCTGTTTTATCATCTCTGCATGGATATAAAAGGGTCTAAAGACTGGGATGTATTATCTACGATCACGAGCTGCAGCAGATGCCATTAAATTCACCGTTGATACTTCCATGCTCAAGGTAATATCTTCTTCAAACCATTTATCATCATCATCATTCCTGCTCAATTACTCTTATTTTTGTTGAAACTAAACAAACCATCCATTTGTTGGCTATGCAGGAAAAACCAGTAGAAGCTGAGATTGACGATGGTACCAAAATGGCTCAGGTTGTATGCTCCTTAACAAACCGCGACGAGTGCATTTCCTGTGGAAGTTAAGGATTTGCTTTGTTAGTACCCGAAAAGTTGCATTCTTTATGCAATTTGAGAGTGAACAAGATATTTACAGGAGGCCTACGGAATTCTCTTAAGTTCTAATATTATCAGTTATGTTAGGAGGATCAAAATATATAGTATCTAATGCCTGATTATAAATCTCTGTATAGCTTTAGTTGTGGTGTTAGTAGTTAAAATGTGTATTTGTCTGTATTATGCATAAATTTCATAACAATTACTCCGTATATGTTTGTGGCTGGGTCTTTGAACTGCAGTGAAATATAAATATAAAATCTAAAAAGTTGTGGTTGTTTTAATTAATATTTTACGGAGTACTAGTTATCTTTCAATTATTTTGTTAAACTCATTCAATAGAATCAAGCTTTATTATTCCAACTGAATAATTGTGATAATGAAACACGAGAAAAAAAGAAAATTAAAAGAGTTATAGATTGAGATTTAGTTAAGCTAACGAGATGTCATGTTATGATATAAATAAGAGATAACACAAATTGACATGATATAAATGGAGATGATAAAACGGTGTTGCAAGATAATAGAAAACGAGAACAAGCAGAAGAGAAACTAATCAACCGTAAAATCATAACTAATCATACTAGATTTACTAAATATTAGTTTTATATAATATCATAAGAACAAAAACGATGAAATCCATGAAAATAAATGACGATTCAAGAGAAAAACGACGATGGTTAACTAAAAAGAAGACTCGAGTTTTCTTTATTAGGTCGAATATGACAACGTTGGTTCAATGGTTTTGATATATATATATTGTTTTGTTTTGTTGATGTGTAATTCCTAATAAAATAATATTTCAAATGTTGCGGGTTTTGATCTATCTCCATCTGTACCGGACAGGAGGTTGTGGATGCATTCATCTTCGGGTAAATTTTCATCTTCGACAGCTTTTGATTTTTTGTATCGTTCTTCCCCGCACATCTCCTTTGCTTGCCATAAGCTCATTTGGCAATCGTCGATTCCTCCCAAAATGCAATGTTTTGCTTGGTTGGCAGCTTTGGAGAGTATTCCATGTTTGGATTTTTTGATTCGGAGGAAAATTTTGCCTCCCTCTACGGCATCAGTTTGCTTGTTATGTGATGCGGGGGTTGAGTCTTCTTCTCATTTATTGGTTCGGTGCTCTTGGGCTTATAGAGTGTGGTCCAGAATTTATATTTGGTGGGGTGTGTCTGCTGTGTCCCATAGCTGTTGCTTTTCTTTATTGGCGTCATGGCCCTCGGTTTTTATTCCGGTTAGCAAGCTTTGCCGGAAAATATGGAATGCGACCAGTGTGGCGGTTTTGTGGTTTATTTGGTTGGCTCGGAATCGCCTTGTTTTTCAGGACTTTTTCCCTACTGTTGAGGAGACAATTATTCGTATTCAAACTTTTTTGCTTTCTTTAGTTTCCTGTATTGACCCGTGTATAGATTTATCTTTCGGTTTCAATCTTTGGGTGGCTAATCCTTTTTCGTGTTTAGATCGGGATTAGTGCACGTTATTTGTACTTTTGTTTTTTCAACATCCTTGGTTGGTTTAATAAAAATTACGATTTGCTGATAAAATAAAAATATATATTTCAAATGATACTTTACCATATGAGAAATGTGAACAATTTATTATGTTTCATGCACAATGAATAAATTGGCTTAGATTGAATTTAACAATTCATTGAAAATAATAATGAGCTTTCCTTTATTTGAACGGATGAGATTGAAATTGAGAATTTTTTCAATGGCTCTGATTCAATAAAATTTATTTGAAAGGCTATTTATACCATCACAAAAAAGGTTTCAATTTCAAGCAAAAACAAGTTTGTTTATTATCTCTAGAAAATTATTAGATGAGAAATTGTATTCTAATAGTTTTAATGTTTTATACGTAAAGGTGGAGAGTAACTTTAGTCTGTCGGTAATTTACCAAAAAAATTAGTTTAATTTGATGATCCGATAATTATCTTTACTAATTTTCTGATAAATTATTCATCCGAGTAAAGTTTGTTTCTAGTGGTTAAAATCCGATCTCCTTGTAAACACCCCGTTGTCATCTCCATCTTCACTTCCACTGTATGGTAGTTCAATCTGCATTGACAATACCAAATCATTTTCAATATTATAATATTTGCAACAATTGATTTGAAAATGATACCATTGTATTACGTTAACGATTATTTGCGACGTTTCATGACATCAGATGAAAATAATTTTTACAAAAGAGGAGTAAATCTACTAGTGTATGTTTACTACGGCTAGATGAGTTTTTCCAATATTATTTTAATTTTAAATTATATTTTAGTAGCTGTGTTATTTCTATTGTTTGTTTCCATTGCCTAGGATTTATATTATTAGAAGTTTTGATACGTCTTTTTCTTTTTTAATTAAATTTGTTTTATTTCGTTATGAGTTTATATATTTTGCTTTATAACTGTTGCATGTCAGATTTCTTTGAAAAGGACAACCGACTGGTCTTATTATTCCAGAGTTACAATCAAGATTTTAACCAGCAATGTGACAGTTGGTCGTTCTTCAAAACATTCGATCGAGTTGTACAAATCAATTTACTCATGTTAGAGTATTTAGTTTTATGTCAGAATTATTTCTAATGGAGATTGTACTTCACCGTTGATTTTAATAAAAATACTAAAGAAAAAGAAATTACTCGATTTCTTTTCTCGAAATAAGTAATTATTAATTGAAGGACATAGCTTAATTAAAGAGAACCATAATAAAAATCCAACAAAGATGTCTTGGAGAGATGAAATGTTGAGAGACCAGTTTTGAAATGTTGAGGTGATGATCCATTTTGCATGGTCAAATACATGAATTGTGAAGATCAGTTTAATTAAGCTGCTCGCCAATTTTATAGGTTTGTTGTGTGGAGATCGAACCTTTAATATTTTTTTACAATTTCCGTTTGTCAATCGAGCCATACACAATCCATTAATTTTTGTGTCGTTTTAATTCAAAGACAAAATTGAAAAAATAGAATATATTTTAACTAGTTATCGATAATTAATGCTTAGTGTTGTTAATCATTGCTTTCTTTTTCATTTTGATTCAACACAATTTTTATAGACACAAATGTTCTTGTCTCTTGCATGCATTTGAAAAGTCAAAAGCTACCTAGTGCTAATTTATCTCATAATCGTGACAAACACTTCTTCAAGATTATTAGATGACAAATACAAATAATTCGAGCTCTCCGATACTCATAATGAATATGTGTCGTTGATCGAGGTGCGCACACATTATTTCAAAGTCAACCGAAATAGTTTTCATATATTTATCAATACCCTATATAAATTATGTTAAGATTCTCTTTGTTATTATGAGCTTACTAAACGGGACGAATCTAGACATATTATCAACTTTGGTTTTTATGAGAAGTTCGATCGATGAGAAAATAAAGTCTCATTACGCGTATGTTTTGACTGACAATTTAGATGTGTTAATAATATAAACGGTACATGTGATATGATCACACCGTATACGATAAATCCTGTTAAAAGTTAGACACTAAATAAAAGTTTTCATAATTCCTCTTAGTTGTGATGTTTTTATATATTTATTTTGTAAACTGACTATTAGAAGTTTTCTGAGTCAAAGTATGTTTTGCTGTTTTATATACCGCCTTGAGGTAGTTCATACGTCGCAATTTCAAATAACGATTCCATGTAACATGAATTATACTTAAATATATTTCATATGTTTTATTAATTTATTAGGTTGGATATGACTAAATTAGTTCAATGCTACTGATTTTGTATTTGATATTTAGTGTAATTCCTAATATAAATGATACTGTACTATAAGAGACGTGGATATAATTTATTGTGTTTCATGCATTTGAACAAAAAATGGCTATAATTAGTCACCTAATTATTGGATGGATGAGATTAAAAGTCAAATTTGCTTGAATGGCTAACAATAAGTGGTAAGGAAGTTTGTTCTTAGTTAATATATATTATGAACACGACTGCACATTACACGATATATTTTACCAAGCGTTGGATAAACAAATACAATATTTTTAGATGTACAAAAATTAGTGCGACATAAGTTTATTTGCTTATTTTGCTCATGATTTTTTTAATGAGTAAATAAATGTGCAAAATAGAATGGTTTTTAATTTTTGTTGTTGTCATATATAGTTTTGACGTTCATATGTGCCGTTGAAAAGTGTATCGCACTTATTTTGTTGACCATCAATAGGCCGCCAAGTAAAGACACTCCTTGCTTCATTGCATGCCTTTAGAGGTAGCTCATACGTCGCAATTCTATAAATTATTGGATTTACGTAACATAAATCTACTCAAAAAAATTTCATAAGTTTTCTCTATTAGGTTGAGCACGATTGAATCGATTCAAAGATTTTGGTTTTTGATTTTTTTAATTTGATATATAATTTAATTTCTAACTAAAAACATCTCAAATGATATTATACCATATGAGACATGGAAATAAATTATTATGTTTCATGCATTTGAACATTTTCTTTTAAAATGGCTATGGTTAGGTGTAACAATTTATTGAAAAAAATCATGTAGTTTCCTTAGTTTAGACGGACACGATTAAAACTGAGAATTGATCTAACGGCTCTGATTCAATAAGGGTTTATTTGTAAGCCTATTTAAACCCCTCAAAAGGGTTTCAATTTCAAGCAAAAACAAAGTTTGTTTACTCTCACTAATCGGTTGGGGATTTGCTAGAAAATTAAGAGAATTGTATTCTAGTAATTTTATGGTTACTCCCTAATCAGATTATTAGAGTCTCATTTTCTTTAAATTGTTCATATTACACTATTATTTTGTATTCCATGGTTCTCGAAAAAGTGGAGAGTAACTCTAGTCAGTTAGTAATCTACCAAGAAAAGGGTTTAATTTGAAGATCGTATGATCTTTAGTTTACTAAATTTTTGGTAGATTACTAATTTGATTAAAGTTTGTTTCCAAGGAACAAAATCCGTTACATCGTCACTAATTTATCATCATTTCTCTGTTGTTGTTTTCCGAGAACAATCAAATTACTCTAATTATTAGACAGGAGGTTCTATCCATCGTAATGTCACATCTACTCCAACAGTAGAGATCTACATTTCGAGCGTTGAAATATTTTAATTTATCTTGATGATAATTTTTCTCTTTATTTTTGTATTTTAATACTTCTTGATGAATTGTTTCAAGAGTATGATGATATTTGTATGCTTCTAGTATACTCGAAATGTAGTTTTTCCCACATTCTGTTTCCATGTAAAAAATTTCATATATATTTTCTTGATGCTACGTCCTCTCTCTCTCTCAATATATATATATATATTTGTATTTCTCATGATCTTTTCTGAAAAGAACTTCACTGATTAACTGAAACAGAGTACGTAGTTTCAAGAGAATCCATAACCAAAGAATATCAGCAAAGAAAACTTGCGAAAATATTGAGACACCATTCATGAAACTTGGACCCGATAAATAAATTAAAATAAGAAAAACAACAATATTGGACACAATAATTAAAATAATAAAATATTCATTCAACACAATTAGGTTTCATGATCCTTTTGGCATGGTCTAATTGGGTAAATACATGAATTATGAAGCTTAATATTTGACATTAATTATATCAACAAAATCAGCCCTCCTTTTGTCTGAAAGTTTAATTTTATATATATAACAGTTTAATTATACTCCATCCGTTCTAAAATTAGTGTCTTGTTTTCATTTTTTGCAAAAATTAAGAATTATTAGACAATTTAGTGTGTTTTCAATATTACCCTTACTTTCTCACCTACATCCCTTGTGCAGATTTTCTCATGTGCACAAGTGATAAGGGTAATATGAGAAAAACAATAATATAACAACCTAAAAATAGAAACAAGACACTCATTTTGAGACAAAAAATTTAGACAAACAAGACACTCATTTTGAGACAGAGGGAGTAGGAGACTGTATATATATTTAAAACGTTCAGTATTTACTTACAAACAATGCTCTCATTTATGGAGCACAAAGAAAGAACAAAGAATTGATCGAATGATGCAGATTTTCAGAGAAAGATGAGAACGAGCAATATGGCAGTCGATACCTAGCTATTTGTTTAGTGCGTTCATGTAACAAATTATTATGAGTAATATGAATGACACTTTGACGTACTGTTATAATGAATATGTGTAAGAGAAATAAATATTGTACTTATGTTCCCAAGCTGCAGTCAATTTTACCATACTAATTTTGTGACGGTGTCAACAAGGGTTCGACATTTGGATATATTTTGCACTGAAACGAGAGACAACATGGGTCATATTTTATTACATCATGAAATAAGGGAACCATCTTGAAAATTAAGATTCAAAATTTTGTAGTAGAGCGTCAACAATGAGATCTCTCCTCCAACCCGTGTTAGAGAAGGCAATGAGTAGAAGAGACGAACTTGATGGATGATGCAAATCATGAGAAATATTAACTTGAACATATCACATAACATATGTGACATAACCTTCAGGGCAGCAACAAAGTGAATTGATGAAGGAATTGTCATACAATATCATGACATGTTATTGTGAGATTGATAAAACAGCGAACCAGTTAACGATAACCTGTAGGATCCAAAAGAAGTTTGCCGAATAAAAATATAGAAGTTCACTAAAATCTTTCATCTCAAATTCTTCTTAGTTGTGATGTTTTTTTTATATATTTTATTTTATACGTTGATTGTAAGAAGTTTCATCGGTTTTTTTTTTAACTAACTATTTGAGCTACACAATAGGGGGTAACTCTCCCCTTTAAACCCCACCCCACCCCACCAGACGCAATGAGATTTGAACCCACGACCTCCCATATGGAGATGTGTGTTCTTGACCATTGCGCCATCCCCTAGGGGACTCATCGGTTTGGCCTTTGAGGTAGTTCATACGTCACAATTCTAAAGAACGAATTCATGCTACGTGAATTATACTAGAGTATATTTCATATGTTTTTTTTTGTTAGGTTGGATATATAACTAAATTAGTTCAACGGTACTGATTTTGTATTTGATATATAGGTATCGTTTGGATCGGGGAATCCAAATTACCATGGATTCTATATATTATAGGAATTTAGATTTCTGGAATACATATTCCGGGAAAGTCAAGAATAATATATTTGTGTACTAAAGATGAATCTAAAATATTATGTTTGGATTTCATGTACTAAAAATTAAAAAAATTTGAAATTGCTACAAAATGTCATTTATATCCTTTCCAAATATCATATTAATTTGATACAAATTTGTCATGAAAAAAGTTTCATATTTTTCATAGAATAAAATAATTTTTTTAATCATTTGTATATATGAATTTTATTTCAATAATAATAATAATAATAATAATAATAATATACATTCATGAGCATTCATTGTAGGTTGAAAATTTAAAAAAGAAAAAAATACATGAATTAATAATGACAATATAAGAAGATAAAAAATAAAAGTGAGTATATAAATGTCATTCAGGAATTGGGATGCAAGGAAAGTTGGTCTGAATCACAAATACCACATATTATATGGTATTCTTTTTTCAAGATATATGAAGAATTTTAGATTACATGAATCTTTATTTTCCATTCTTTCTCATTTGACAATTTTTACCCAAACATAATAAAGTGTACTTTACGTTTGACTTTGTCACTTTCCCATGTAGAATCGGGGTACCAAACGATACCATAGTGTAATTCCTAATGTAAATGATACTGTACCATAAGAGAGATGGATATAATTTATAATGTTTCATGCATTCGAAAAAAAATGAACAAAATGGCTATAATTAGACTTAAAAAAATATAATAAAGTTAACCACTTATTGGATGGATGAGATAATGCAACCAAATTATTATTCCATATCGTTCATAATACAAATTAAGACGAATGACATGCGGGCCTGTATCCAAAGACATGCATAAAACTACTCTCTAACATATATAGAACTAGGAAGCCAAACAAGCTCTTGTGCAACCCGATTCGCAGAGGGAAGGATGAGATTAAAAATATGCTTTTAGTTAATATTATGAATGATACATGTGGCATGTATATGACTCCACATGTGTCCACAATATATTCGATGAGGTGTCAAATAAAATATTTAGATGAATTAGTGCACCATAAGTTTATGTGCTTATTTTGCTTTTAAATTTTTATAAAATAAAAAGATGTACGAAACAAAATGGTGTTTTATTTTTTGTTGTGTGTTGTCATAATATAGCTTTGACATTCTTTTATTTTAATGCTTAATGTGTCCGCCGAAAAGTGTCTCATAGTTATTTTGTTGACCATCAAAAGGTTGCCAAGTAAAGGCCCACCTTATTGCACTACATGCATTTAGAGGTAGTTCGAACGTCACAACTCTGTAGATCAGATTCACGTAACATAAGTCTACTCGATCTTTTAAATTTTCTTTATTAGGTTGAGTATGTTTGAATCGATTCAACTGTTTTAATGTGTCATTTTTCAGTTTGATACATGATTTAATTGCTAACTAAAAACATCTCAAATGATATTCTACCATATGAAACATGGAAATAAATATTTATGTTTCATGCATTTGAACAAAAAAAATTCAAAAATGGCTATGGTTAGATGTAACAATTTATTGAAAAAAATCATGAAGTTTCCTTTGTTTGGATGACCACGATTAAAACTAAGAATTGCATCAACGGCTCTAATTCACTACTGATTTATTTGAAAGTCTATTTAAACCCCTCAAAAGGGTTTCAATTTCAAACAAAAACAAAGTTTGTTTACTCTCACTAATCGGTTGGGGATTTACTAGAAAATTAGAAGAGAATTGTATTCTACTAATTTTATGGTTACTCCCTAATCCGATTATTAGAGACTCATTCTCTTTAAATTGTTCGTATTATATATACTATTATTTTGTATTCCATGGTTCTTGAAAAAGTGGTGAGTAACTCTAGTCAGTTAGTAATCTACCAAGAAAATAGTTTCATTTGAAGATCCAATGATGTTTAATTTATAATATTTTTTGGTAGATTACTAATTTGATTAAAGTTTGTTTCCAAGGGACAAAATCCGAAAATTTGAAGGTATTTGTACATTGACATCTTCAATAATATATCATCATTTCTCTATTGTTATTTTTCTGTTTGTTTTAGTGTAGTCAACTTTCCGGTTTAACTCGGATATATCCGAGAACAGTTGGATTTCTCTGATTTTTAGACAAGAGGTTCACCGTATTGTCTCCTTCTTCTCCAACAGTGGAGATCTGCGTTTGATTTCTAGAGATCTACATTTTGAGCGTGGACTGCAATTTTTTTTTATCTTGATGATATTTTTCTCTTTATTTTTGTTTTCTAATTATTCTTGATGAATTGTTCCAAGAATATGATAATATTTGTATGCTTCTAGTATTCTCCAAATGTAGTTTTTCCAACATTCCGTTTTCACGAAGAAAAAAAATTCATATATGTCTTCTTGATGTTATGTCCTCTCTCTCTCTATACATACATACATATATATATATATATATATTAACCAAAGAATATCAGCAAAGAAAACTGCGAAAATATTGAGACACCATTCGTGAAACTTGGACATGATAATCAAAATAAGAAAAGCAACAATATTATTGGATATGATGATAATTAAAATAATAAAATCAACCATTCAACAAATTTAGGCTTCACGATCCTTTTGGCATGGTCAACTTGGATAAATACTTGAATTATGAAGCTTAAAACAATTATAAATATTTTTGGCATTTATATATATCAACAAAATCTGCCCAAGAACAAGTACTCTGAGAGTTTAATTATACGAGACTGTGTATATTTCATATATATGTTCAATATTTAATTACAAACAATGCTCTTAAATATGGAGCAAAACGGAAGAACAAAGATTTGAATGATGCAGATTTTTAGAGAGAGATGAGAACGAGCAATGTGGAAATCGATAACTATTTGTTTAGTGTGATCATGTAGTGCGTTATTATGAGTAATATGAATGACACTATGACGGCTGTAATGAATGTGTGTAGGAGAAATAAATACTATACCTAGCTACGTTCCCAAGCAACCAATTTAACCATATTAATTTTGAGAGGATGTCAACAAATGCTCGATATTTGAATTTTGTATTGAAATGAGAGACAATATGGATTGTTTTTTATTACGTCAGGAAATGAGAGAACCACCTTGAAAGAAACAAAATTTTGTAGTAGAACGTCAATAGTGAGATCCATCCCCTATCCGTGTTAGAGAATATAGAGGCAATAAGAGACGAATTTGATGGTTGATGCAAATCATGAGAAATATTAACTTGAACGTATCACATAAGTTATGTGACATAACCTTAAGGGCAGCGACAAAGTGAGATGACGAAGGAATCGTCATGAGCCGGCTCACACGATGCTCTACACAAACAACATTACGACATGTTACGTGACATAACTTGTAGGATCCAAAAGAAGTTTGCCGAAAAAATATATAGAAGTTTACTAAAATCTTTCTTTCATCTCAAACTCCTCTTAGATTTGATGTTTTTATAACTTTTATTTTATTAAGTTGATTTCAGAAGTTTTATGGGTAAAAGTTCACTATGATATTTTACATGCCCTTTGACCTTTGAGGTAGTTCATACGTCACAATTCTAAAGAACGAATGGATGCTACATGAATTATACTCGAGTATATTTCATATTTTTTTGTTAGGTTGGATATGACTAAATTAGTTCAATGCTACTGATTTTGTATTCGATATATAGTGTAGTTCCTAACATAAATGATATTGTTCCATATAGATGGATATAATTTATAAAGTATCATGCATTCAAACAAAATTGAATAAAATGCCTTTTATTGTACTTAAATTTTTTATTGAAAAACATAATATAGTTACCTAATTATTGGATGGATGAGATTAAAAATAAGTATTCAGTTAATATTATGAATGATACATGTGATATGCATATCAGCATATCCATGATATATTCAGCGAAGCGTTAGATAAAATATTTAGATGAACTAGTGCCCCATAAGTTTATGCAATTATTTTGCTCATAAATTTTTATAAAATAAAACGATGTATAAAACATAATGGTGTTTAATTTTTTTTGTCTTACTATAGTTTTGACGCTCTTTTTATTTTATTGCTTAATGTGTCCGCCGAAAAATGTCTTGCACTTATTTTGTTGATCATCAAAAGGTTTCCAAGAAAAGGCACACCTGGTTGGATTGCATGCATTTAGGGGTAGTTCATACGTCGCAATTCTGTAGATCGGATTTACGTAACATACGTCTACTCGATCTTTTAAATTTTCTTTATTAGGTTGAGTACGTATGACTAAATCGATTCAACAGTTTTTATAATTTATTTTTCATTTGTCAGTTTGATATATAATTTAATGGCTAACTATAAATAATTCAAATGATATTTCACCATATGAGACATGGAATTAAATTATTATGTTTCATGCATTTGAACAATTTTTTTCAAAAATGGCTATGGTTAGTTGTAACAATTTATTGAAAAAAATCATGAAGTTTCCTTAGTTTGGACGGACACGATTAAAACTGAGAATTGCTTCAACGGCTCCGATTCAACAAAGATTTATTCGAAAGGCTATTTAAACCCCTCAAAAGGGTTTCAATTTCAAGCAAAAACAAAGTTTGTTTACTCTCACTAAGGTTGGGGATTTACGTAGCAAAATTGCTTGGAAAATACAGAATTTTTGGTAGTGTACTAGAGAATTAGAAGAGAATTGTATTCTAATTATTTTTTGGTTAATCACTTATCTAATTTTAGCCTCATTCTCTGTAATTAAAGTGTTCTTATTCTAATCTCAAAAGAATAAAAATAAAAAGTGTTCTTATTCTACTATTATTTTGTATTCTGTTCTTGAAAAGGTGGAGAGTAACTCTAGTCAGTTAGTAATCTACCTAGAATATAGTGCAATTTGAAGGTCTTATGATCTTCACTAAATTTTTGGTAGATTACTAATATGATTAAAGTTTGTTTCCAAGGGACATAATCCGAACATTTGAAGGTACTTATATTTTTCATGACGATCAATAATATATCAACTTCATTTATCTGTTAATTATTATTTGTTGTTTCTTTTAGCTGTTTAGATGAGATCGACGTTTGAGGTTTGGAGATCTGCTTTTCGAGGGCGGACATATTGCTTATCTCGACGATATATATTTTTCTGTTTTCATTTTTGTCCTTTTAACACTTTTTGATGATGAGCTGTTCTAAGAGTATGATGATATTATATTATTTTAGCATTTTTCGGACAAGATTTGGTGTATTACCCATTATTGTTGATAGTAGAAATTTTGGTGTGGACTACATTCTCGTGTTTTTTTTTCAACATTGATTTTCCAAGTAAAAAGTTTCATGTTTTTTTTTTCCTTTCGGAAATGTTTGGACACCTTCATGAAACTTGGACATGATAAATAAAATAAGAAAATATAAAATATTGGATATGATTATGAAAATATAAAATCAATCATTCAACAAAACTTGGTTGTATGATCTTTCTGGGCATGGTGATCATATTGGGTAAATACATGAATTATGAATCTTAAAACAGGTAAAGTTTTAGGCATTTATTTATATCACAATATCTGCTTCGACCCTCTTTTTGTTTCGTGTCTATGTTGAAAACGTATTCTGAGAGTTGAATTATACGAGAGTATGCATATTTTATATGTTCGGTATGTTCTTACAAACAATGCTATTATTTATAGAGCAAAATGGACGAACAAAGAATTGAATGATGCAGATTTTTAGAGAAAGGATGAGCTCGAGTAACATGACAATTGATATCCAATTATTTACTTCGTTCATGTGATTCATCGTTGTTTTAAGTAATTTAAATGACACTTTAATTGTCATAATGAATACACGTAAAAGAAATAAATACTATACATGTGTTCCCAAGAAGCTAGCGTAACAAGTGCTCGATGATTGTACACTGTACTGAAATGAGAGACAATGAGTCGATTCTTATTATGTTGGAAAATGATCGTCATGAAAGAAACAAAACTCAACAACAGAGTGTTGACATTGAAATTTCTCCTTCAATCCGTGCGTGTTAGAGAGGACAATGAGTTTAAGAGACGAAATATTGATAAGATAATATTTTTTTACTTTCAAGACAATTCATGAGAGAATATCTTCTCACCTATTCTTTCTTTTCGAAAAGATTATTGTATTTTTAATAAAATGGTGATAAAGTTAGTAGCGCAACAACAACCCGGGGCCCTCTCAAGGATTTTAGGGGCTTTGTGCCAAAAATAAAATTTGGGTCCTTAAATTTTTTAAATCGCAACGAATGAAAATAAACTTAATCAGTTAAACAAAATTAATCTGTCGGTTGCGGTTATAAACCATTGTTAAACTTATGAGTATGCATACTATTGTTAATAAAAAAGAGAGTAAAAATTTGACATGAATACAATATTTTATTTACTAAGACACAATAAAAATAGCAAAAACTTTGTTTTTATATACTATGCATGTTTAAGAACTGAATCGTCATATGCGATTTTTTATTTTTATGAACCGCAATCAATTAAAGACTATAATTAGACACACTAAATCAATTCGGTTAAAAATCAATCGATTTTGATTTTTATTTATATACTTACCAAATATAAACAAATTAACAATTTTTAACATTTCTCGAAATCCAATTAGAACGCACAAAAATCTAACTTTAAAATTAATTACATATTTAAGCCCGATGTAGAAAAAATCACATATATAAGCCTAATAAGAGACCTATGATTTGAACTATAATTTCTAGATAAAGAGAATGACTTGTTCCTCTTAGTGGAGCTTCATGCTCTTCGTTGCATAGAAGAAAAGATGACAAAATTGATATATGGAGGGCTTTAGAAAAATGACTTGTTCAAAGTGAGAGCTGAATAAATTTTATAGTATAAAAAGGTTGAATTAAACACAAGGGGCCTAGTTTTGTGAAGACTTGTCTAGAAATTTATCTCAATTCATTGCAGTTCATAATCGCACCTAAGAACTGCAGCTATAAGTCCAAAATAAAATTTATTGCGGTTTATAGTCGCAATTAATAACTGCAGCTAAAAGGCCAAAAGATCTAATGTTGCAGTTTATAACCGCAATTAATAAATGCAGCTAAAAGTCCAAAACAAAAAATTGTTGCAGTTTTTAATCGCAGTTATAAATTCAGCTAAAATCCAACTAAAAAGTCCAATTTAATATATTTCATTCTTTAAATTAACAATCTAAAGGTATATGAGTTAAAGCTCGTCTTTGAGGTAGTTCATACATCACAACTAAAAAGAACAGATACATATAACGTGTACGTGAATTATCCTATAATTAATATAGCGAGTTCAAATGCACAAAAGTTAGTGCACCACAAGTTTACGCGCTTATTTTGCTCTTAATTTTTAATAAATCAAAAGATGTACAAAATAGAATGATGTTTAATTTTTGTTGTTGTCGTATATAGTTTTAATGTTGCTTTATATTTTATTGCTTAATGTTTCCGCCGAAAAGTGTCTCGTACTTATTTTGTTGACCAACAAAAGGTCGTCGAGCTGAGTTTATACCCTCACACAAGGGTTTCAATTTCAAGCAAACGTCCTTACTGCATTGCACGCCTTTAGAGGTAGTTAATACGTCACAACTCTATAAATCAGACTTACGTAGATTGAGTACGACTGTATCGATTCGACGGTTTTGATACTTCATTTTTTTAGTTTGATATATAATTTAATTTCTAACTAAAAACATATCAAATGATATTATACCTTATGAGACATGGAAATAAATTATTATGTTTCATGCATTTGAACAAATTGTTTTAAAAATGGCTATGGCTAGATGTAACAATTTATTGAAAAAAATCATGAAGTTTCCTTTGTTTGGATGGACACGATTAAAGATGAGAATTGCTTCAACGGCTCTGATTTAATAAGGATTTATTTGAAAGGCTATTTATAGCCTCACACAAGGGTTTCAATTTCAAGCAAAAACAAGATTGTTTACTCTCACTAATCGGTTGGGGATTTACTAGAAAATTATTAGAAGAGAATTGTATTCTAATAATTTTATAGTTCCTTTCGAATTCGATTACTGATCTCTCTCTCTTTATAATGTCCTCGACTTCTCGGTCTACTGTCATATCGTAATCCATAATTTGTGAATATGTGGAGAGTAACTTTAGTCGGTTGGTAATTTACCAAAAATATAGTTTAACTTGAAGTTCGGTTGATCTTTGCTAAATTTTTGGTAGATTACCGATCTGATTAAAGTTTGTTTCCAACGAATAACATATCCGAACATATGAAGGTACTTGTATTTCTACATGGCCAGTAACTTATCATTTCATTTTTCTATTGTCATATTTAATTTGTTGTTATCTTAAGTGTGAATATTCGGTTCAACTCGAATAGAGCCGAGAATGACAATTAAACTATCATTTTGTGAATAAACAAACCACAACACGAATATACCAAAGAATTGAATTAGTGTCGACTCTATTTATGTTTTTGTGTTATCTATCTCATACATTTCCGTTTTTTGTTATTCTTGTCATCTAACTTGACTCATTCAAGAAAAAAGGTCAGAACTTAACACGCGCGATAACTCAAAATCAACTTAATTGAATACAATTTACCATATGCTCATGTGAGCTACGTACATATATACTGTAAATATGTCTCTATCTCGACATTTATTTTGTATTTGATGAAGTGCTTGTTCGGTAAATCTTCAAGTAAAATGAATTCCGAAGAATCTCTCTCTATCTCTCTGGATCTCTTTTAACTATATTTCATTCTTTATTGTCATCGCACGAAGGTCTTTGAGTAATGACTCGTCTTGGTATTCTATATGCCCTTAGAGATAGTTGTTCATCGAATTCATGTAACGTACATAGGTTATACTCGAATAATTTCGTAATTTTTCTTTAATAGGTTGAACACGACTAATTAAATTGGTTCAATGGTTCTATTTTTAATTTTTGAACTTGTATAAAATGTGATTCATAATTAAAAACGGCTAAAATGGTAATATTGTACCATAATAGCCACAGAAATAATTTATTAGGTTTCATGCATCTGAAAAAAATTTGAACAAAATACATTGAGAAATATCATGAATTTATTCTTTTTATATGTAAGGATTGTCCCTAGGGGATGGTGCAATGGTTAAGACTCACATCTCTATGTGGGAGGTCGTGGGTTCTAATCTCATTACGTCGGGTGAGGTGGGGTGGGGTTTATAGGGGAGAGTTACCCCTTATTGTGTAGCTTAACTAGTTTTATTTTTTTATTTTTATTTTTTAAAAAAATATGTAAGGATTCAATCAAAAGTGAGAACTGGTTACGATTCAGTAAAAGAATATTTGAAAGGTTATTCGTGCCAGTATAAAAGTTTTCAAATTTGGGCAAAAACAAGTCTACGGCAAATCTCATTTAATTCGATTGTAGACTCGTTCTCTTAATATTGTATTTATTTTGTATACCACGTTACGTTGAAAGATAGAGTAACTCTAGTTTGTACGTAAATTATTAAAAGAATAGCTTGCTTGGAGATCAGATGATTACACATTTGTAAATATCCAGACATTTTTATTCAATGTATCCCAATGATTATACAAGTCATTGGCTCACTGTATGGTTGTCGAATCTTCATTGACCAATCATTTGTAGTCACAAAACAATTTTGGTTTGTAATGTAAATACTTAGTGTCTTAAAAATAAAGAGGATTATCATTGTCTTCTTATTTCCAACTCCTATCTACTTTTATGGATATCCGCCTATACGTTTTTGCAGGTTTGTTTCTTTCAAAAGAGATCTAATAAAATTTTGGATACATGTTTGAGTTCATTGCTAATGTCGCACTATCTTGTCAAGGTCCAAGGACACTAGCCTCCAACTCTGACCTCCAGGACCCAATCTTGAATCCAGCCATGTGTGCCAGGATAAAAACCTTTAGGTTAAAATCATTTTACTGTAACGTGTGGATAAGAAGACTAACCTATCATGTGAAGTTGGACCTCATGTTGTAAAAAAAATGTATCAATTAAATTTCAAATAATTATATATTAATATAAACACAAAAGCTGAAACTTTCACAATTGAAAAGTTAAGTTTTCATCTTATATATTTCTTCCATTTTCAAAGCGAGACTATAATTATCACCACTTTTATCGGTTATCACACTCCCTTGTGTCTGAGTCTCGTATCTTTTTGTGGGTTGGAGCTCGACATATGCACTATTTGAGGACTTTTGAATCGACACTCATATGACAAATATTTAATCATAATCTCAAAAATTAATAATAAGAAATGAGCATACACTTTACTTGTCCCGGCTGAAAAGTGGATAAGAATCTATGTCGGCCTCGTTTTTGGCGCATCCTAAACACGGACTTGAGCAAAAGATCAAAAGCTTTGACTCTCACAGTTCACACTTCATCTGAATGGACACACAAAAAACCTTTGACTCACTCTCATAAAAGGTGGCGAATTCACGGAACGTCAAGGATGAGAAGGTCGACGTCCCGGACTACGCCGCCGAGCGGAGGGGGCGGCGGCAAGCTGAGATGATGTCAATGTTCACAGGTGGAGTCGATAGAGAGAGGGAAATGATGGAGATGGTCACCGCCTTGCGCAACGTGGTCACCGGAGAATACTCCAATGATGCTACTACTGCTATTACTACTACAACTGCTGCTACTACGACTTGTACGTCTCCTCCTACTTTTGGTTTTGGTCGAAAAAGAAGGCGCGAAGAGGAAGGTGGTGGTGGAGATTTGTCTTCAGAAGCTTTGGTTAATGCTTTGCTATCATTTTCACAAGGACTAACTGCTTGAGGTATATGTTTTTTTTTTATCATCGAGCGTAACAATCGAGATTCGAACCTGAGACATCAAAAGAGCAGTGTTGTTCACAAAATCGTGCATGATCTTTGTTGACCATAAACTAACAAGTTGAAGCAACTTTGATCAGGTTCGTCTAGAGCTGCATACCCGGCGACAACAACTGCAGCAGCACCTCCTCCGACGTCGGAGCAGAGAAAAAGATCATACAGAGTGAGACAAAGACCATGGGGCAAGTGGGCTGCTGAAATCAGAGACCCAATCAAAGCTGCCAGAGTCTGGTTGGGCACGTTCGACAGCGCCAATGCCGCCGCCCGAGCCTACGACAAAGCAGCCCTCCGATTCCGAGGCAACAAGGCCAAACTCAACTTCCCTGAGAACGTCCGGCTCGACCCATCGGGGACTCAGCTCACCGTTTATGCCCCTCCACTTCCAGAACCCACTCAACCATTGCATAACCCGAATCCAGATCAGCTGATTCAACCACCTGCGAGCCTATATAATGTTCAATCTTCTTCATTCACACCCTACATTTTTTCACCACCTTTTCCTCCGGCTACCCTGCAATCTCCAAGTAGCGGTGGTGCAGAATTTTTACAACAAACTTGGTCCAAGACCGGTGACTATACATCTTCATCTTCTGGATAGACATGTCAATTTACTAGGGAAATGATAATGGTATTATAAATTTTGATCTACTTATTTGACATCATCTTTGAAAATGGTTCAGAAATCAAACCATAATGTCTATCCATATCCTTTTCGGTGGCCTCCAAGTCAAAAGTCACACAAAAAATAATTGATCTTTTATCTTTATAGCTTACACATTGGACTCAAAAGTTGACGTCTAAAAATGAAATTTTCAAGCACACGTCTCGTGTTTGTAAACCTAGATTTAGTTCAAAAAAACCGTAAGAGTCAAATACAAGCCAAACTGGATAGCCCTTGTGGCTTGGCCTAGACACAGTAATGTTGAGATATACTTGCAGGGACCCAAAGTGTAACTACTAATTTTAGACCATACCATCAATAAAACCACTGATAAATAACAAAATTAAAAATTAAAAAAATTAAAAAAAAAAATTGAAATGCAATCCAGAGCGCTCCACTATAAATCGAGCCAATTTAGGCTCCCATCTTTAGTCCCTAGGAAAGATGTACGGCGGTAGTATACAACAACTCTTTCGGTTCAAAGAAAGCATATTCAAGTTCCTTTTCCTGACCACTAAAAGAAAGGTGTTTCAGAAGTAACCTAACATGTCCATGACTGACCAACCTGACCACTTGAATGTAAACATCAATGGCATGACGATTATCTACTGGTCCACAAAACACAAATAAAGGCAACCTGCAAAATAAAAGGTTCAAAAAGAGTTATACCAAGTATATCAATTGATATTCACTTTTAGTCTACAGAGGAATCAATTGTAAATGTGTATGTGTGAACTGAGGATAAGGGGGAGGTAAGGAAGAGCTACCTGAAACTGGTGATAGAATCTAGATTCAAACTTTGAGAGCAGCTTTATGAACCATGGTTTCCTTGTGGATTTGATGGCAACTCTTCTCGACAAGATCAAGAAGTTTTTCCAAGTTAGACGACCACGAATTAAGAATATCATTGCTGTCCTTCGCTGTTTGGAAGCAAACTACTCCCATTGGCCTATCAATCTTTGCTACCAGTGCCTTTGACACCACCATATCTGAAAGATGCTTCTCTGCTTCCTGAATTAGACATATCACCAAAATAATTGGAAGAGTACAGAATATAAATTTTGATCTAAGAGCAAAAACAGACAGGAAAGCGTGAATATTTGAACATTTGGAATGGTATTGCAACAGTGAATTCACTGAATTGTGAACAACTAAAATCTATAATCTATATATTTGGTTCAAGATTTTAACAGGGATGAAAGGCTTATGTTTTAGGGTTGCACAAAAAGAACCACCATAAAGTGGATGGTGGTTAGCCTAGCAGTAAATCTTCCATCACACACAAATAATCAGCATGAACAACTGAATTATGAATGAGAGGATTATATCATGAAAGTATCAAGCTCAAATTCACAAACACAAAAATAAATAAAGGTCTGCAGGGAGGTGAGAAATATTTCTCAATGATGAATAAAAGCAAAAGAAATGCATTCAGAATAGCATACCTGGTTACTTAGACACAACAGCTGTGCAAGTCTTTTCAAGCTAATCCTTGAGTAATACTTTGCAACGACAAGTATATTCTGAAAAAGCATAAAATATGCAGCTCATAAATAACTGCGAAATATACATAAGAGTGCACAACTAGTAATGTATGGAGAAAACTAACATGTTCTATTATTCTCTGTCTAAGATCTTCTGCAGCCTTTTCACCCAAGGAACCACCATGCATGTTCTTCTCATTCTCAAATTCATCCTTATATGCAGTCCACAGGGATGTCCATTGAATCACCTCCATAGTGATCAATTGCTTCAACAGCAACCTATAAAAGTACAAAAAGAAGGCAACATCAAATGCATCAAAGATCATATGTTGAATAATTGTTATAAGATATACTAGCAGTGCACCAAACACAAACACATACCTAAAGTTTGGAATCTCAGATAGATTCTTATCTTCCAAGGTAGCGTTAAGAAGGCTGGATTGCATTGGATCATGTGGTGCCAGAATCAAGTACCAGCAAATTTTCCTCAAGATCTACAAACAACATTATATTAGAGATGAGCAAGCCAACCATAAATGCATAAACCAATTTGAGACTTTACCGGTATCCACTGAGCTGGGTTTTCCTTGACAGATGGGATTTCATATATAGACTTATAGCATCGACAAATTTCAAGGTAATCGTTGTTATGGGAGTAGTACCTGCACAGATGGCAGAAAATTTTAAAATCACTGTTCTCTGAATTCAAACATAAATCAAGATACACAAGAATTAATTCAAATGAAACATCATTTGCCATAGAGAGCCAATTTGTCATTTTGGTGACTAACCGTGTTGTATTCACATGTTCGACACCGACACTTTAATCCTATTATGTCATTTTAAGAAATAAAATAAATGAATAAGAATAAGATTGTAATAACTTATAGCTTGATTGTTTAATTTGAACTTATGTTGATAATGGTTTGTAACGACTAATAACTTAGCATGTTGAATATAGAGTGACCGCAACTACTATTGTGTATAGTAAGTAACGAAGAGAACTTGAATTTTAATTTGACATGTACATTGTTAAATTTAAAATTACACTTTACTATAATTAGAAACTACCAAATCATATATTAATTATATCAAATTAATTTTTTTTTTGTCAAAATGTGTCGTGTCTTACGCTTTCCAATATAACAAACCACATGTTTGCATAGTGATTCGTTATATTAGAAAGGACCAAGGACACAACAGCAAGTATTTGAACATAGTCATGCCAATATTAAAAGGAATCTTAACAAGAGCAGAGCACAATTGATCGCACTTAGATCCTGGCTAAGTCACACAATCTAAGTAAAATATGACGTAATCAAACAAATCATATGTATGCTCTGAAGAACAAATATGTACAGCAGAGAAAGAAGATAGAAAACCACATACCGGATCATCAATTCATAGTAGATCTGCTTCAACTCCAAAATTGATGGCATGTCAGCAGGAGCTTCTTCAACAACATTGTCACCTTCTTTTGGTTTCTTCTTTTCTTTCGAAGCATCAACATCAAAAACTCTAGGACTTATCTTCCTTGAAAGAATTTGTGCACGAACATAGTCCTGGCGATCTAAGCATAGCCTAACCTACAAAATTTATATATAAGCAAATTGCCCTATATAAGTATCACAATGTGCCCCATCAATATATCCTTATGAAGTACGCAAAAAGTTATTAAACAAGAGCAGATAAGGAAGCAGTGCCTGTTCAAGAATAAATGCAATTTTCTCTGTTTTTGCCATAGCGCCAAAAGTTTCAACCTGTAATTCAACAATCAAAAAGTTGTCATCAAATATGATGATGGGCAGGACAGGCAAAAAACACTAACTGCATTTTGTAGTATAAGAGCAGAAAATCTAGGACAGCCTCAAACATATGCCTCAAGTTAAACCAAACTCACCGCAATTTCTTGCATCAATTCTGCAGCTTCAGCTATGAGCCCCTGCCCTTCCTTGATCTTAGCAAGTTTCTTAATCAACCTTGCCCTCTCAATTTCGACATATATCTGTAGAATAATGAATCATATCAAATAAAAATAAGAACTAAAAACAATAAGGCGCATAATAAAAACTCAGATAAAAGCAGCTGCATCAGAATATGGTCACCTTCCCCGCGGATACACTGTTGAGCGTTTGAATGAGCTCTATACGAGTTTCAAGATCTGGCATCTCATCAATATATTGCATTGCTTGCTGAACCATAGCAGTTACAGCCTACAGAAAAACACACAGCAAATGATAAAACTGACCAAAGCACTTCACACGGAGGAATGAATCGAATGATGGATACACGCACACAGGGATGAAGATACAACCAGATTGATTCTTTCAGTAAAAAAAAAGGAAAATAAAAAAAACTAAATCAAACAGTTTAGAGTTGAGAACAAGAAATCATAAGAAAATCACTAAAGTGACACTATCAGCAATTATAGAAATGGACTGAAAAAAAAAGAGCTCTTCCTGAAACAACTATATCAATTCAATGAACAGATCAACTAAAATAATATCAATGTCAGTATGAGAATAGGGAGCAATATCCATGGATCGAGGCATTTGAGACAAATTCCATTCAGGATTGGAAAAGCCATCCATTGGGATTTTCATGAAAGGGAAAGCTGGATGGCAAAATAGACTCCACATCAGATCTGAGCATGAATCTTTATACATATTACATAGTAAAAAAATCCTTATTTCCTTCATACTTCAGCTAAAGGATTTACTCCTAAATTCACTTTATTAATTTGTGAATCTTTCACTTTGTTAGGTGGATCAGTTTTTCATCCCATTACTTCTTTTCTGTAAGGCTCTTTCCTCAAGTTATAAATCAGAGTAGGGTATGAAATAGAGATCTTTCTTCCAAATTCTCTTAAAAAGGAAAAATATAAGCACATCCTTTTGCCCCTAGTAATCAAATAGAAAAAAGGGATTCTTGCCGAGAGAGGGGAGACACTTAGTCGACGGACTAATAAGGCTAAGTGTAAGAAAATCTATCAGTTTGGATGTCAAAGAAAAATAAAAAACACAAAAGAGTCACATGCCAGTGCCATCTAGTACCAGTTCCAATAAGACTTGATAGAGTTCCTACCTTACCTTAAGCAAGATGAGATTGTTGCATGGGAAAGTAGTTATCTTTTTTATTTTTCCTATTTAACGAAGAAAAGGAAAGGGCCCAAAGAAAGGTCAGTCTCTCTTACTATTTATTTTTTTAATGTCTACTTCCATTGACTTTGCTTTCGTTAACGTATTGGTGTGTTCGTCCTTGACTGAATAAAACCAACCAAGCACATAATAGCATGCAATGGTGCTCAAAATTATATCTCATCATTATAATTTCCAAGAGAAAGGGGTCACTTAGAGTCTTAGACGACGGACTAATAAGGCTGAGTGTAAGAAAATCTTTTAGTTTGGATGGTAAACAAAAATAAAAAACACAGAGTCACAGGCCAGCACCATCTAGTACCAGTTTCCAATAAGACTTGATAGAGTTCCTACCTTACCTTAAGCTAGTCGAGATTGTTAGTACCAGTTTCCATAGAAAGGTCAGTCTCTCTTATTATTATTATGTCTATTTCCATTGACTTTGCTCTCGTTAACGTATTGGTGTGGTCGTCCTTGACTGAATAACATCAACCATGCACATAATAACATGCAATGGTGCTTAAAAGTATATATCATCATTATACCCAAACCTATAACCACCCAACATGTTAATGCATAATCACATCTTAGCTAATATATGCCAGTAAAAACATCTAGACCCTAACTCTTGGGGCAGTCAAACTATAAATCATTCAACAAAATACAAAATCACACACAGTTGGGCATCAAGGGTTTCAATTTTAAACTGAGTTAATCCTTACCCAACACACAATTGCACACATTGGTACTAAACTGATAAGAGTATGCTAAGAGAGAGTGTGGGTTTCAAAGACTGTAGATATTCAGGTACCTGCTTGAGCTGGCCGCGCTTCTTAGCCAATGTAGCAATCTGGTCATTGAGGGTCTTCCATGCTTTGGTGTCGAAGCAGAGTTGGAGAATCTCAGTAACAGCCTTCCTAGTGCCGGCCACATCTCCGGCCAGCCTCATCTGCTTCTCCGTATTAGACAGTTGCTCTATCAACGCCTTCAGGTTGCCATCGCCTTCCTGCAATATCAATCGAATGTGCACAAGACAGCCAATTGGGAATTAAAACACAGAAAACATTGTATTAGATCTGAACCAGAAAGGAATTGGAGAGTAAGAGAGGTAGGTTACCATATTGAATCGAAGTAGGTGCTCGAAACCTAAGCAGTTCAGAGAATTGAAGCAGAACAAGAAATTGGAACCCTAAGAGAGAGATTGCGAGAAAGAGAGAAATGATCTGTTAATTGCTATTACGGACCAAAATCACAAATAAACCCCTCCAGCAAGAAAGGTACTTTTATTTTAAATCGGCCAAATTACATGTAAGTACTTGACATTTACTCATATTTGCATAATTGCATATAGTTTCATGTACTTTTTTTTTCTTTTTTTTCTTTTTTGGTTAAATGGTTCTGAGTTTCTTGTATTAAAGAGTTGGCTTCTTCTTTGGATTTTTGCTCGTGTCGATCTCGAGACTTGTCAATTTTTTAAACTTGGTCTAAGTTACCAACTGTAATAAGTTTTTTTTTATCAGCAAAATGACATCATACTCGAAGTAACCCTAAACTACACCTCACAAATTTCATCCATAATGTCGACAAGAAGGCTCGTACTCGAAATCTCAAAAGGTGTCCAAAGTGTTTTATCCATTTGCTTCAACATGTCTTGGTTTTCACGTTAGCAATGGGTTGTTGTGGATATTTGATAGTCACTTTTCAGTCACGACATAGCATATCTTTGATAGTGAAGTTGACAAGTCGTTCGTCTAGACCACCCAAGTGGTAGAACATGTGTCATTCACTACCCTAACCATTGCCTTCGAGCCAATATTACACTTCACATCGTTCCGTCTTGTATTTCAGGCAATTAGGAGCCCGACTGGAAGACCCCGAGATGAACATTGAACAATAGGTGATAACACCACAAATGAAAGTAATACTCGGATTCTCCTTTCACTACAAGAAAAGTCTTATCATGAACGGAATTAGTTACAGTTCTAAAATCTTCGCTCATCATCGACGATAATAACGATCAAACCGTCGGTAATTTAAGCGGGAACCATGATACCTTTATTTTTTTCCGCGAAAACCTCAGCGATGGGAAAATCGCCATTGATTTTGTCGGCAGAGATATCAGTGGAACGGCGTCGTTTTCGTTTAGAGTTTTTTTAATCAGCGACGAAATTTTCATAGTTGTTAGCCCATTTTCTTGTAGATTAGAAACCTTTTCGCAATCAAATTTAATTAATCCTTCCAAGGATCATAAACCTAGACTCAACTCTTCACCCCTAACTCAGTAGAATTGATATTAGAATCTCATCTCACATAATTTTTTTAATAAATTATGATATGCTCTTATTATTTTTTTTCAATATTCAACGCATCAAGTATTTATTTTTTTTTAATGAAATATGGTATTTTTAAAAATTAATCAAATGCATGAAATAAAAATTAAAAATATTTTAATATGGTATAAAATGCTCATAAAATGAGTTAACCGAACAACCCATGTATCAAATTAGAAAAACATCCAAAAAAAGCCTAGGGTATAAAACTGAAATTATAAGGTCTACCATAAAGTAGAAAACTGTAAGTCACCCCAATTATAAAAAGTAAAAGGTGCAGGTGCAATCCCTTCAATATAGCGCTGACAATTTGAATCCAAACTTGCAAACACTTGTAATTCAATCCGTCTTTTAATTTTTTTATCCGGTCCGACCAACTTTTTCAAGTCAGGTCAAATAAAGTTAAATCGCATGAGTTTACACATTTTATGTCTACTAATCGAAACCAAACCGAAATGGCCACCTCTACTCTAATTTCTATTGTTTCACCTCCAAAGTTTCAAATAGCAAGAGGAAACAACATAGAAGTTTCTCAACAACCTGCAAAGAAACAAGGAGCAAACAATGGAGGAAAGTTCCTAACTCTTCAACACTGATAAGAACAGCCAGTGGTATCTCAACTTCAAGTATCCAACTTATAAAAGGACCCATTGCTTGTGACATATAGGTCAGTGCAGTACAAGAAACTGATCATAACACAAAAACAAGTTTTGATCAATTAGCATATTATTGTTCATCAAGTAATGGAGATTCAACAAGCTGGAAGCTTTGAGGCCTTGCCCAATTTGCTCTCCCTCAACCATGTGTCTCTGCTGTGTAGATCTGTGTATGATTCTTTGAGGTTCTATGAGGATGTGCTTGGCTTTGTTTCCATCAAGAGACCCTCTTCTTTCAACTTCACTGGAGCATGGTCAGTCATTTTCTGTGCACTTAAGTGTTTTCTTATTTTCAATGTTTTTCGTGTCGTTAATTATAATATTTGGAAATCGTACGTGAGTGTGACTAGTGTTTGAATGTTATATAGGCTCTACAATTATGGAATCGGGATACATTTGATTGAGAACCCAAACATCGACGAGTTTGACACGGTCAACGAACCTCGACCCATCAATCCCAAGGACAATCACATCTCCTTCCAAGTAAGATTCATATTCATGCACATATGCAACATCAGTTGTAGACACGTGCACACACGTGCATATACGTGACTAACAACATTGATTAATTATACGTGCGTGTTTTATAATCACCAGTGCAGCAACGTTGGACTGGTGATGAGGAGGCTGGAAGAGATGGGGATGAAATATGTGACCGCCCTAGTTGAAGATGGAGGGAACAAGGTCGAACAAGTGTTCTTCCACGACCCGGATGGTTACATGGTGGAGCTATGCAACTGCGAAAACATCCCGATTATTCCACTTGGAGCCTGCGCTTTCAAGCCGCTCGTGGCGGCGGCGCCGACCAAATGCGGACTTGTGATGGAGACCATGATGATGGAGAGCTTCAGCATGGACATGATGAACTTCTCATTCTAGGGTTGCAAAAGTGCAACACATTAATGATATATATATCATCAAGAAAGTAATTACAAGATAATAAGTTCGTTTTCATTGTTAAAAATGAACATTGTTGTGTTTTGCATGAAACTGCAAATATTTGTATGGTATTTTAATTAATTTATAGTAATGTCATTTCATTGAGATGATCAGTTGGTATTGCTCGTGTGTATTAATGTTATGGGATTGGATACTTTGTTGTATTGTTCAACAAATTTGATTGTACTGTGAATTTGGCTTGAAAAAATAATGAAAAAAGTCCATAATGACCATGTACTATATACATCAGTTTAGTTACTGAACTTTCATTTGTACATGCTCGTGCATGTGTTTTCTCGTGCAACTGAAAAGATGTCCTACTTGCTCTCTTGTTAGACATGATTTGTTAACTATATCATTTTATTTTTTAATCTAATGAACAATTATATTATTAACATATAAAAACACAAATACCCATTTCATATGAAAAAATAAAATAATAAACTGTTTCCACTTCCTAAATATTTTCATCAGTTTTTAGTTTTTACAAAGTTTAGGAATGTTGAAGAAGATCTCAGAATCCAGAGTGGAACATCCACTTATATATATATATATATTCTAGAATCCATTATCTTCTTTCTGTAGTACTGATAATCATATCACATAGTTAGAATTTTTTTATTATACAATATGGCATTGTAGTGGAAGCTCCAATCCACCTCAGACTCAGCTCCTCCAACCAAACCTTAGTTGGTACCAATAATTAACGTCACACTTACATAAGCCATTTTATTGATGATGTCTACAAAAATAATACGATATAACCAACGGGTAGTGGTGCAGTTGGCAACACCGGTTGTGTGAATGGGAAGAACGTTTGCGTTCGATCTTCACTCAACATACCCATGGGCAGAGGTGAGGAACTTTAACTGTGACTAAGCCTCGAATTAATGAGATTAGTCTGGGTGTGGTAAAACGACTTAAAAGTGTCAACCGCCAATGATATGGGCCCTTTCAAGATACCCATGGTTAAATACCTAAAAAAAATAATACGACATATTGTGACTAACGTAACCGGTTGAATGAGTTAAATTAAAAAAAAAACAATACGGGATAAAACAAAGCAAAACTAGTGTCCAAAAATGCATATAATGGGAGTCTCTTGAGCATTTTGCTTCTATGGAGAAGAGCAAATCATTTTCCGGCTACTCAACACCCTACTCCGATGTCCGGTCGGGGTTCGAGGACCGCCACAAATCTCGAGACCAAGAGGAGGAAGAGAGTGGCATCATATAACATGTATACTATGGAAGGTAAGCTCAAATCATCTCTCCGGAACAGCTTCAAGTGGATCAAGAACAAGTTCACCTAAGATTTTGGTGACGATAATTGATTAACAATATATCTGTCTCAAAATAATTGTCCACGTTTTAAAAGAAAAATTGTAAAAAAGTAGATAATTATTTTAAAACGGAGGACATAGCTTGGAATAATATATAGCTCATGAGCTAGTCATGTATCATATACAAAATTTCCTTCATATATTCCCATAAATTGATCATGGCTCTATGGTTTAGATAGTTTTTGTATTATGTTCTATCCTTGTATCATCCCTATCCATTAGTAATTTTCTTGCACTAAATTTGTGCAACCTAGGATTCCATGATCATGCATATTGTACAAAAATAACAACGCAATACTAAGCACTTGTTTGGTAACACTAATGTCTCTTTATAGGATCGGAGAAATATACTAGATTGTTCGGTAAAATGATAAAACCTATTGTAGGGGTCCTTTAAGGTACTGATTCCTGCAGGAGCTCAATGCCTCCAGTGTGATAGTTAACATATAAATTACCTTATGAACTACGAAATGCTAGTTGTTGTTTATGCAAATGAGGTCAACCTAATTTGTCGATGAGTTCAACCGAATATGGTTTGTTATACTAGTTTAAATTGATGCACATATTAACTATAACTTACTATGGTCAACATATATTAAACATATTATAATACAGTGATTAATATTATTAAGTTATTTTTTTAATACTCCATGCCCATTTTGATAATTTTAACAATCCATATCTCCTTACAATTACTTTTCTCCAAATTACATACTAAACATGAAACTCGCAACTACACTTTTTCTGTAGTGCTACCAAACCAGGCCTAAACATGTACTATTGATTCGTTTATTTTACCTTGAAAACATGAAATGTGATGTGACCAATGATACATTATAGTTTGAGCTACATAGAGTTGATTTTTTTTCCCATTTCTCCAAATCCTAATCTTTATCGAATCCATAGAGCTTGGACACCTTCTCGGGATCAAGGTTTCGGAAATCGATCGTAGACATAGACCTTCGAAATTGGGCCGATCCGTTCCCTTTTCGGTGATTGATGATATCTGTAATAGAAGCTTGCAATAGAGTGAAGTTCTGGACGTTTTTCATGGCATTAGGATGTGCCTCAGTTTGCGGGAACCGGTTCTGATTCGAGTGAAGCACCGGGGAAAGGGACGATGGCAAGCTGATCTGCTCGAGTCTCGAAGATGGTTTAAAGCTCGACGAGGCACTGCTGCTCGCACTGTGACCCGTCTCTGAGCTGTGCAACATTGGCTCTGCAATGTTATTCTTGTCCTGTCCAAGAAACACACCACAATGTTTATAGAAGAAATGTTAGAATTTGAGGTCCTAGTTTGAGCTATGGGGTGCAATTTTCACCTCTTTAGAATAGTCGAGGTCTAGTTTCATTTCCTCGGTCTCTTTATCGTCTTCGTTGTCTTGTTTGGCGGGTTTTGCACTTGGCTCTTCGCGGGTTCTTCGAGGTTGCTTTTTCTTCATACTCCTGTGCCTAAAAAGATTCAAAAGCAATACTTAGGCCTTTTAAACTAAGGGCTTGTTTAGTAACATCACTGAAGAACTGTGAGGAGCAATTTCGACAAGTTAAGTTTCGTGTAATAGTATGTTCGGATAATAACAACAATAAGAAAGTAACGGTGTTGATGAAGTTACCAAAATGTACATGAAATAGGTAAAAATGGGTAATTAAATTACTATAACAAACTAGATTCGACCTACCTTATCTGTAGAAACAACATTTAACAACGGTAACGGATATATGTGTTCTATACTAATAGCTTACTTTTTCCGATCAATGGTTACAATTGGCTCATCTTCCTCTTTATTCATCACTGGCAGCTCTGAAATGTCACATGCCAATGGACTTGAACTAAAGAACTGTAATGAAACACACATAATCAGGAGAAAATAAGCTTTACAATTCCTGCAAAATCTGAGTGTTGAGAGTCTTGAAATTGTAGTTACTGACTGGGTTTTGCAGAGCAACCGTAGCAGTGCCGCGGTGTAGAGGGTCGAGTGCAAGAAGTGTGATCAGGAGACCCAACGAAGAAGACGGGAAGTCCCGAAACGCTTCTTGAAAACTTGGTTTGTAGTGATGTGGCGGTCGGAAACTTGTTTGCAGCTTCGATCTTTTCCAGTAATCCTCCGAGGGTGAGCCACACAGTTTAAAGATCCTATGAAGCTGCTCAACCTGAATGCAAGAAATAAAAAATTGTAGAATTAGGAAATTTCGGTAGGGGAGAGTTGTCCGGGTCCCACAACGCACGTCAAAATGAGCCTTATAATGTGTCACCGTCTTACAGTGAGCCCACGTGAAAAGAAACTCACACTAGAAGGGCTCACTATAGATGGTGTCAGACGCAAGTCAAAGACATCAACCATGTAAGATTCAAAAAATAGAAAGCTCGTCACTACAAATAGGCCAATGCAAACAATAAGAAGATAAGGAATAAAACTCTAGAGACTAAGATTATCCCGAGAGGTATCCTAGAATTAAAACTCTAGTTTCGCAGGTCTCGGGGTGAAGAAAAAGAGGAAGAAGTTCTCGAGGTGTGCAAGAGAGGAGTTGTGGAGGAATCGTACCTCCTTGTGAACTTGCTCAATCGTTTTGTTAGTTTGAAACGCATTTTGGAAAAGTACGTTTCATCACATGGATAAAGTCTTGTACTTTTGCATAGAGAATGTTTTCTAACTCGAACTCTAGCTTTACCATAAAAAATTATGGTATTTGCCTTTTTTTACGCTCATTTTAGTTAAAAAAAATAAAAGATAAACAAAGTACTTATTTAAGAACGGAGAGAGTACATGACTTTCTTTACCTCAGTTCGGCCAGGCATGATCGGTCTTCCAACGAACATCTCCGCTAACAAGCATCCCGCGCTCCAAAGATCAATCCCGACTCCATAATCTGTTGAGCCTAACAGTAACTCTGGAGCTCGATACCACAGTGTCACAACTCTGCTCGTCAAAGGACGCTTTTGTTTATTCGGATTGAAGAAATTCGCAAGCCCGAAATCTGCAATCTTCAGCGTCCCAGTTCTATCTATCAGCAAGTTCGACGCCTTAATGTCCCGATGTAAAATCCCTCGTTCGTGGCAGTGCTCGAGACCCGAAAGAAGCTGCTGCATATAGCTCTTTACCTGCACTTCCAAGAAGTACCAGAAGAATAAAAAAAAATGTCAATTGCTCAAAATGTGCAGACAAATGAATGGTTAGCTACCTGTGGCTCGGCGAGTCTCTCGCCTGGGCGAGAGATGATTCGGGTTAGATCCGATAGCATAAAGTCGAAAACCAAGTAAAGACTGTACTGCATTCTTGAAGTTGCGAGTCCTTCGAGCTTGATGACATTGGGATGATCTAGTTTGTGCAGCATCATGATCTCTCTCGCCATGAACTTGATGCTCTCGGGCTCTGATGTGTCGAACCGGACCTTCTTCAATGCAACAATCTTTTTGGTATCCCGGTCTCGAGCTTTGTAGACGTTGCTATAGGTCCCCTGCCCGATCTGCGCCACAAATAAGTATTAAGAGTTAAGTGAGAGAAACCAACTGTTGATCGAATAACTATTCATGTCTATGGTAACACTATATTAGTGTGTGTCGGAAGTATTAAGGGTTAAACTAGAGAAACTAATTGTTGACCCGATTCAACTTCTCTATCCAATTCGGGTATGATTTCCTTTACTATATATGAATTATGCATGTAAAATTCATAGATTCGCGTGATCATGATAGGATGATCTTGAGTATTCACACGGTCAACCAATAACGAATACACGTAAGTTACATGTACCTTCGCTAGCTTCTCGTAAGAATCCGCACTCTTCGGGACCAAACCAGCAAGGACATCTTTAGGGATGTTATCAACAAGCCACTTAGGCCACCCATCAATGAGCTCATCAGCAGCAATTTTCCTCAGCATGTTCCTCTTGGAACCTCTCTTGCTCCCACCTTCACTTCCATTAGTCTTGTCCCTCTGCCCAGCTTCGTCCCCGAGCTCCGGCTTGACTCCGGGCTGTTTCAGGGCAGCTGCAGAATTAGCATCTCCCTTAACATGATACCCGTTATCGACTTTGATCTTGTCGAGGCCTCGGGGAGGCGAGTACATGGAAGCCTTGGCCTGAACACACCCCATAGAGCTGTGTTTGAGATGGGAAAAGAAAATGTAGGTTCCGAACAGAAATGGCCGATTGTACGAGGATAGAGGCTCCGATGACAACGAGGGACATTAAAGAACATGCTGTGATGTAAAAAAATGGTGGCGTGAGGAACTAACGGATTTGATGTCAGCTATGGTTTTGATGAACAAGAAATGTGTGGAATGTGGTGAAGATGTCCGCCGTGGTTTGGCCGGCATTGGTTGGAAGTATGGAAAAGGGGTGGAGATGGCCTTTGTTTGTCTCCGGATTCTCCGCTATAGGGATTGAGGGGGATTGCCCCTTTTCATTCGCTTTTATAGACGTATGTGTTAACAATTAAATGGCACAAGATATGAACATTCTTTCGAGGTCTGGCTCGATTTCACGAGCCTAGTCACTAATAAAACACTTAATTCCAAAAAGAGTAGTGTTACAAGTATATCTCAGATACTGTACAAACTGGTGTGTTAATTAGCGGAGTATGACACATTGGTTATCACATTAATGACTTGAGGTAATCACGATGCGCTACATGTACCATGTATATATCATATATATCCGGACTCTATGCTAAAATCTATTTTCAAATACAAAAATATAATATCAAGTTTTGTTGGGCTAAATAGTGTAAGCGTTTTGGATTTTATTTAAAGTCTCGAATTTGAGCCTCATTGTCGACAACATAAGATGAGATGAAGTTTTAGTAATTAAGCGTGCATGAATATTGAGTTGTCAATAGTTCTTTGTTTAGCCGTATTTAACTTGTTAAAATCCGGCCAATAAAAAATAATAAAAGAATTACCAACATCTAATCTAATCTAATATATATATATATATAATAGGAAAGACATGCAC
>JAYMTA010000086.1:0-43766 GCA_036897625.1 Pelargonium cotyledonis
AATGAATTACAAAAATATAATATAATTTTAATTTTATAAATCATTCAAATATTTCGGCAACAATATGAATTATAAAAAAGTTTTCCGGTGATGATATGAATCTTCGGAAAAATTGTCTTATCCGACGAAAATGTGATTTTTACGATGAAGATAGCGAACATATGAATTATCCGGAGAAGATATGATTTTTTTTAGCAAAAAAGAAATGCATTTTTAGCAAAAATATGAATTTTTTTGGAAAACTAACGGTCGCTTTAACAAAAGTCATAAACTATTTACAAAAATTACACGTGTCTCTTCAACTTTTTTCAAATAAAATACCTGACACCACGAGATTGTTATTTGAAAGACAATTTTAATTACCATCAATGAAATAGTTATTTCTTCTACAACTTATAAACAATTTGAAATAGTTATTTCAAATCAAGTGCTGTTGTGAAAGGAAGGACAACGACAGCGAGCAAAAGTGAAGTTTCAAGTTAGATATGCTTTCTTAGCAGAGGCTAGTTCATATAGATGTTTTCAATATTCCAAGAGTCACTACAAAAAAAATTACAAATTGCGACAAAAATCTGTGACAGAAAATTTTCCATCACACTTCCGTCACAAATTGTTACAAGATTAATACTTCTTATCACAAATACACATTCCTGACAAAAATTTTCGTCATAGACACACATTTTTGACAAAATATTTTGTCATAATCATTTCTGACAACCCAAATAATGACAAAAGTATTTTGTCATATATATAGTTCTGTCACAAATTACATTTTGTGACAGAAATGTACAAATTTGTGACAAAAATATCATACATTTCATTTTGGTTCATCTTTGTTTCCCAGAATTTTTTCAAATGTGGTAAACTATGGGTATCAAACAACAATATTAATGGGCAATCATTCTGATTATTGCAAGGGTCATCTAGAGGCAAGTGTATTTTGTAGGAAACAGATATCCTTAGAGAGATGTTATGTTATTCGTTTTATCTCGTAATTTTGAGTTTAAGTTCGAGTTTACAAAATAACATGCATGCAAGAATAGAAGTGCGACATGGCATATATTGATATACATGATACGTTTTGTATTAGTAATTTGTATCATGACTTTGAGGTCATATTCGAACTAAGAAAATAACTTAAAGTTATTGTCTTATCGGTTTTTTCTAGTTCGAATCCAAGTTGTTATCTCTACTATAGACGTCCAAAACTCAACCTGTGTTTTTTCGTGTTTCGATGCGTATAACCCATTTGATAATCTTTGGAGTTGATCGATCCGCAACCCGAAACCCGAGTTCCTTATGGGTTGGGCCAAACCCAAATTGCAAAGAAAAAAGGAAAAGACTTTTGGGTCCAAAGAAACAAACTAGACCCAAAACATCAAGAAAGCCCATTAATTCTAAAAAGCTTTTAAACAGTTGGGCCATAAACCACAATCCATGGGCCTTCTGTAGGCCCATTAGTTATTTAAAGCCCAACCAACATACAAGTGACACGTGTCCACCTCTATCTCTTCCATAGTCTCATTACAAGCTGAGACACAGAATGAAGATTGTATTTACACTTGAATGGCTGCCCTTTTTACACTCTCTTCTCTCTACACCCACAAACCATAAAAAAAAAACTCTTCCTTTTAAGCCCTCAACCCATAAAAATCCTTCCTTTTTAGCTCTCTCTATCTCTCCGATGGCCTCTTTGAAGTCTCTGGCATTTGCTTCTCCAGTCTCACACCATGCACAGCACCAACCGGTGTGCTTGAACTCAGGTGCTTATATAGTCTGCTCTCTCTCTCTTTTTAGTGATTTCTATACTATTTCGGTTTTGTGGGTTGAATTTTGAGGTTGCAAGGTCATGTTTTGTTAATCATATTTGATTCACCAGGTGGGTTTGGGTAGTGGGTATGTGGTGTTTTATTGAACTTCTGCAAGAAATTTGAAAATTTTATTTGGTGATGAGACTGATTGTTGAGGAAAAGTATGTGGTGATTTTACCAAAATGTTGTGAGGGATTGTGGATTTTGTTTGATTTTTGAGGTTGCAATGTCATGTTTTGTCAATCACATTGGATTCAGTTTGTGGGTCTGTGTAGTGGGTATCTGGTGATTTCTTAAAAAATGGCTTTCTTCTTAGTTGTTGAGGCTGTGATTGTTGGGAAAATTGTGTAATGTTGGGTAATTTTGCAACTCAACCAGTGATTGTTTAGTGAAGTTGAGTGAAATTTGGTGATTTTACCAAAATTCTTGGAGGTGTTGTGAATTTTGTTTGATTTTTGAGGTTGCAATGCGTGATTTGTCAATCATATTTGGTTCACCATGTGGGTTTGTGTAGTGGGTATGTGGTGTTTTCTTCAAAATTTGGCATTTTTCTTAGTTGATGAGACTGTGATTGTTAAGGAAAATTGAGTAATGTTGGGTAATTTTGTAAATCAACTAGTGATTGTTTATTGAAATTTGGTGATTTTACCGAAGTGCTTGGACTTGGATGGATTGTGAATTTTGTTTCATTTTGGCTTTGTGGGTTTGGTTTTTGAGGTTCCGATGTCATGTTTTTCCAATCATATTTGATTCACCATGTGGTTTCGGGTATTGGGTATGTGGTGTTTTCTTCAAAATCTGGCATCTTTTAGTTGATGAGACTGATTGTTGAAGAAAATTATGTAGTGTTGGGTAATTTTGTATCTCAACTTGTGATTGTACAGTGAAATTTGGTGAGTTTACCAAAATGCTTGGAATAGTAGTGGGAAGGATTAATGAAGTATCTCGTATCGAGAGTGTGGGGAGTTTTCAACTGTATGCTGGTTGTGTAAGATTGTGTTTTGTGTCTCACACGTGAGAGGAGGGAGTATTGAAGTATCACATAATGAGAGTGCGAGGAGTCTTAGACTATTTATCACTCGTGCCCTTCCATTTAGTAATTTAAGATTGGGTTTGAAACTTAACAAAAAGTCTGGAAAATGGATGATATAGTGGAGGAGTACGAGTGAGTAACGACACTAGTTGAGCTTCCCAAGATCTGTAGTAACCGAGCAAAACCGGAACTAGAGTTCTTAGAGTAGTGCACAGTAGTCACGAGTAGATTAAAATTATCCGGGATTGTGACTCTCAAACTCGTTCCAAACTTTGGCATGCTCATCCCGAACTGTAAGGTAAGAGTAAGAGTAAGAGGAAGAGTGAGTAACTACTCTAGTTGAGCTTCCTGGAATCTCTAGTAAGCAAGCAAAACTCGAACCAGGGCTCGTAGAAGTAGCATAGAGTAGCCACTAGTCGCGAGTAGGGGAAGATTATCTGGGATTGATTCTCTACTCATCTCAAACTCTAGCATCTACTATCTCTGTTTCAAAATAAGTGTCATTTTAGAGCTTTTATTCATACTAAGAAGTCATGTGAAATGACTAAGTTAACCTTATCTAGTTGTCTGTACTCATTAATTACAACTAATTCATAATTACTATATTTGGGAATGATGAGAGGGTATTACTGGAAAGTTCGGTGTATTTTTTGTTGTTGAAATGGTAAAATTATGAAAGGCACTTATTTTGAAACGACATTGAATATTTGATCCAATAATTTATGTTCCCGTGTTTTGTAGGTGTGCCAGTATCTTGGGGGAGGCAAAGTTCCATCTCCTCCATCAGCTGTCAATCACTTCAACTCCCTCGCCAACTCCTGAGTACCCGAACGAGACAGTGCTCTCAAACCCTAAGACCCATCATGATGATGGTGAAGCCGACGATTCAGTTCATTCAAGGAACCGATGAGCTAACAATACCCGATGTGAGGCTAACCAAATCAAGAGACGGCACTAATGGGATGGCGATATTCAGGTTCGAACAACCTTCGGTGTTCGATGCCTCTGGTGAAGTCGGCAACATCACCGGGTTTTACATGATCGATGAGGAAGGCATGCTTCAGTCGGTTGATGTGAACGCCAAGTTCGTCAACGGGAAGCCCGCGGGGATAGAAGCGAAGTATGTGATGCGAACGCCACGAGATTGGGACAGGTTCATGAGATTCATGGAACGGTACTCGGACGCGAACGGCTTGCAGTTCATCAAGAAATGAGGCAATGTATGTGCTTTCTCTTCCCATTTTGCCGCTCGATTTTATCCGATTTTTATGCGTAGATGCGAATTAATACCATTTATGTTGCACAACTTGTTTCTTTAGCTGAATGAAATCTCTTTTGCTTTCTATGTTTGAGAAAAAGTTGTGATTTCTCAATGGTTTTCTGAACTATTGGGATCTAATCAATTTGGTTATTGAACTAATTTTATGCCGAAACAGCCCATTGTGTTTACAGTTCGTGTTGAAAACTTAGTATGCCGTTAAATGTGACGATTTGTATCCAACTCAATTGTTAAATGAGTTGAATTACATGGCACATCCGTTTATGAGGGAGTTGATATGATTAACACGTATAAATAATTAGACTCAAAATAACACGGCTCAATTTGAGAGAGGTTTATAATATCCATTTTGACCATATATATTTTACCCGACCTTATTGTACACTATATTTTATTTTTTCATTTGTAAAAAAACGAGTTACACGAACCATTTCTGACCCAATTAAACGGGTTTGATATGAACACAATTTGATTATTAAACGAGTCGAGTTATTTGACACGGAACTCAAGCGTAACTAAATTCATATCATTTAGTGAAATTGGTGATAACCCAAATTGCTCAACTCAATTTATATTGGGCTTGTATTTTATTTAGGCCCAATTTTAGTTGTTTAGTATAGGCTTTGAATTGGCCCACTACGCCACAAAAGCTAGGCAAAAAAATCTCACGAATTTTGACAGTTTTGTCCTATTATTTTGGAAAATGGTTCAAATTGGTCCGTTCGTGCTATTTCAGCCCATGAAATATTAAATGTGTCATTTTAGTCCAAAAAAAAATGCGAAAGAATAATTATAATTCAAACATTTTCAAAAACTGAGTTTCGTCAGGACATTTCGTTAAAATACTGACGGAACATGTTAAGTCTTAATGAAGTGAAATTTGTTTTAATGAAAATTTAATGGTTCTGTCAGTGATTTTAACGGAATGTTCTGATAAGGCTCGGTGTTTTAAAACGTTTGGACCATAACGACTCTTTTGCCTATCTTTTGGACTGAAATGACACGTTTGATAATTCAAGAACCAAAATGACACGAACTGAATAATTCGGAAACTATTTTAGACTTTTTTTATTTTATTTTTTACTAAGTGACGAAGGACGTATCTTGTTTAAACAATTTTATTTTGAATTAGCAATTAATTCAGCTAATTTAAGCGCAAAAATTATCACGTCAGCCTAATTCAACAGTTGATTGAACCAATGCCAAAATACAAAATTTTCATTTGTTTGTAATGGAAACATTGAAAAGAGCTTCCAATAATTTAACTTTTCATTTGAAAGACAATCATATATATAGTTAATGGAAGTGGGCACCATTTTTGTTTTTCCATTCCAAGCACTTCTTCACATGCCAACATTTAATACTATATTTCACTACCCAAAGTGCTGACCATCACTAGATATAACAAATATTATAGTTCCACCATGAAATATTTGAACCAGATTCAACAACATAAAAAACACTATAAATGATTCATTAAAAATTACTTGGGTTTAGAGTGCTACAATATTTTAAAAATTGGACTGAAAAATAGAATCCGGTTCACTCGTTTTAAGGTTAGAAGTGAACCGGTGGGGTTTTAGGATGTACTTCAATTAGCAGAACCCAATTAGTACATATCCAAAAACAAAACAAAAACCGACTTGAAACCAGAATTGGCAGGTGTAGTCATAATAAGTAAACACTATGTTCTAATGCAATCAACAGTGTCATTTTCTTGCCAGAAACTAACTCCACATTCTAATGCAATCAAAGAACTAACAGGAATCCGTAAATCGCAGAAACTATTAACCAAACGACATAGATAATCGTCATTTCAAGAACCTACGCAATATGAAGTGTAATCATCGCAAAGCTTCTCAAGAGTTAACAAATCGTATCATACTTCAGTTTGACGATATCACATCACGTGCGATCTATGCCATATTCCATACCGCTATTCAATATGCGCAGAAACAAAGCTGCAAACGGGTTATACATACAATGCAATTATTGCAAAAATGGAACAAGTGAATACAAATCGTTCGTATTATAGATCGACTATCCTCTATATAGAACAAGAACACAAACTAGATTGACATTTCATCTACATGTTTACTGAGATTAACGAATCAAAATCAAATACCATTGCAAAATATGGATCTAGAAAACGAGTACAAAACTACATCTCCCTTTATTCTATTTGATCATTATGGCAAGAAATGGATCTAGAAAACGAGTACAAACCGGTTGTTAATCTATTTTATCTTGCATCGACTATTGTTTCTCCTATAGAACAAGATAACAAACTAGAATGAAATTTCAACGTGTACTAAGGACAAAGACACACAAAAAAGGGTGCAAATGGGTTATATATATATAATCACAATGATAGCAAAAATGGAACTAGAAAATGAATGCAAATTGCTTGCAACTCTATTTGATCTTCATCAACAATCATTTATAGAACAAGATAACAAACTAGATTGAAGTTTCAACTACATGTATTAAGAACAAAGAATCAAAATCAAATCACACTAGCCAAAAATGGAACTCGAAAATGGATACAAATAGCTCATTATTGTGTTTGATCTTCATCAACTATTATTTCCACAATAGAACAAGAAAACAAACCAGATTGAAATTTCAGTTTCCAACCACAAACACTGCAGAAAAATGGAACTTGAAATGAATACAAATGCTCGTTTTTCTATTTGATCCTCATCAACTATCATTTCTCTCATAGAACAATGAAACAAACTATATTGAAATTTGAACTACATGTATCAAGAACAAAGAATCAGAAAATACATAAACACGAAACATGGTAAAAATCCTGCAAGAACAAGTATATTACGATAGCAGATAATAATACATTTGTGTTTTGATTTTAAACAAGGTTGTGAGCTTCGAATTGATTTTAAACAAGGTTGTAAGCTTCCACAAGAATTCATACCTGAATTCTCCTTGTTAAGTTCCCGTCTGAACTTCTACGGCTATAATATGTGAACCTATCATTCAAGCTTGATCTCTATGCTCATTCTTCCAAGAATTTTTCGCAGCTTCTACAGTTGAACCAGAATCGCCGCCGCCATCCTTTGGCTTTGAGAAGAAAGGGTCCCATTCATGACCTCCCACTTCTCGCTGCCCTTCATCCAATAACGCGTATTTCCAACTGTTCTCCTCCACAAAGTTATCATATTCAGTACGCCCCGCTATAATGTCCTTCCTCAGTCTCGTAACCTTGTTGATCACTGCTTGCACAGCAACATCAAATGCATCTTTCAATGTCTCTAGCTTAGAGCGAGGATCTGCGTATATCAGCCTCGGAATGAGATTTATAACCTCTTCCCTCATGATTTTCACTTGCTCGGGAGGAATTTCCCGAAGCCTTTCCTCTATGCTGATATTCCTCTTACGAATATCATCCTCCGGAATGAAAACAGAGCACGTTGTGTAATTCTTCGGGAGATGCCAAGTGTATTGTGTGTAGGCTGAACCCGGGTGGAAGAACACGGGTATGCAACCTGCCAGCATTGAATCAAAAGCCGATCTTCGCGTGTAGGAGTCTCCCTGAGGCTGTAGGCAGAAAAGGGAGCTCTGGAACATCTTCATTATGCTGCTCGGAGAATGGCACTTGCTCTCACCGAAATCGCATTCCAACAACTTACAAGCCTCCGTGTTCCTGCACTGATCAATGAGCTGCCCTCTGATGGACTTGGGATTGCCGGGACGTGGCGCGCCAGCGAAAGAGAACAGCCACTTCCTCTCCAACTTCCTCATTCTGTCCTGCCACATAAAAACATCAGCATCCTTCGCCGGATGGAAGTAAGTCGGATAAGGAATCCCGAAATCATTGGCATTCCACGGGCTCGACTCGATCACGAGCATTGACATGTTCTTCGCTGCCGGCAAGAACAAAAGCTTGTTACCCCAATCCGATTCTTCCTCACTCAATCTCCTGAAATCCCACGTGATCCTCCCCGCCACGAGAAAATGATCCCTCCCTCCCATTATACTCCACTCCTTCCTCTTCACGAGCCAATCATCGAGCTCGAGCGAAGCAGCATCCCTCGTTGAGATATTGTATCCCCATAGGTACCTCGCAATATCGAAACCAGCATAAAACGGGACGAAAATCGCAGCAGCAATGGAGGAATCAGTGGTCAAACACTCGTACTGTTTCATTCGATTACTGAATATAACATCAACAGCGAACTGATTCGTGGCGTACCACCCGGTATTCGAGAATACACCTTCCACATTCTCCATTTCCGGGCCGAGACCTGAATTGCTCATGAACTTGCACATATTGGTCCACAAGCTGAGACTCTTGCAATGCTTTAACATGTCTTCATTGAACCTTGGAGGCAAGTCATGAACATATATGTACCTTCCTCCGCAGGGATCGCTCTTGTTCTCAACAGTCCTCAAAGCTCGCATGAACTGAAAATCCTCCTTCTTCTCCGGCTGGCCACCGGAGCTGACCTCATTTCCACCGCCGGCGACATCAGGCGCTTCCGATTTCAAATTCGGTTTCGGATTCGGAGTCGAAAGGTGTGAACTTGCTTTCCGGGTTTTGATGGGCTCGAAGAGGACCGGACCGGCCTGTATCGAGTCGGGCTGATCGGCAACGGAGGGAGTGTTGCTCCCGAGGACGACGAAATGGAAATACAGCAACAGAATCCAGAAAAAAGCCGAGAGCGAGACCAAGAAACAGATCCGAGTCTGGTGATTCTTGCTCGTCCCTTTCTCCATTTGGTCCGAAGCGACACTCGCCGCCTGTCGGCGTCTCATAGGAGCTGAACCGAACGATTATTACCAGATCCCCATAAAACCCCTCGAGCTCCGGCAATCGTGAACCCTAAACAACCTGGATCCGAATCGCAAATTTTGAGGGCTGATAAATAGCAAGAGCTTCAGCTCCAGACTGTTGCGAGATGGTGAGGCAATGGTTGGATTGGAGACGAAAAAGATAGAAACTTTGAGGTGTAATTTAGAGACAAATCGGCAAAAAATTAATAAAACCAATTGGGTTTGTTGGTTCGTTGAGCCGATCTCGCACCGATCTTTCGGAGAGAGAGCGAAGGAAATGGAACGAACAGATCAGAAAGTAACAGAAAATCTATGAAATTGGAGAGAGAGAGAGATTTGGGGAAGAAGAAACGAGAATGGTGTGTGAATCGGGAGCGAGTGACTCAGTGAGCTGAGCTGTGTTTGTGTTGTAGTGGTGATGAGGTGGTGGTGAATCTGTTGACAGACGCAGAGACAGAATAGGGGTATAAATGGAAAGCGGTAATATTAGGCGCACGTTAGCGACGTGCGCGGAGACGAAACTGCTTGTCGGTGGCCAGTGGGATCTTGCCACGTGGTAGAAAAGTGGTGACGTGTATACATAAATATAAATTTGGTGGATCCCCACACGAGTTAAACAACATAAACCTAATAATCAATTTTTGGTAAATGTAAAATATAATCCGTTATAGCCTAACAAAATAATAAGTTGATGAAAACTCATTTAAAATCACTTATACCAATTTAAGTGAATTTGTGGGAGTGAAGTGATCCGTTCGGATTCATAATTTTAAATGAAATGTAATCACGTTATTAGTTTAACTGATGTAACATTATATCAGTCAACTGATATACATTATACATATTTTTGTAATAGGGTAAAAAAAATCATGAATTTGTATACTCTACTTATAAAACTCAAAACTCGATCATAAATTCACATCATTTTGGTTGAAGCTAAGGCTAGATCTTTTCGATTCCATATACCGATATGATCCGACCTTGTCGAGAACCCAAGGTCCCTAATCGACGGAAGTATGAAATTATGAATTTTATTTTAAAACACATGACAAGCGACAAGAAAATAATTGAACAAATACAGAATAAAATAATGCAATTAATCAACGTGTCGCGTTTGCGTTAACTCGACCAGCACATTAAATTAATGACACTACACATCTCCATGTATTGTCAACCTTTGATTTAAGATACTAAACTTTATTCCAAGTCAACTTTTGTTGGTATTGTGATTATTGTTTTTGTAAACCTTAACACAATCCACGAAGTCTTGGTTGGTGAACCGCGGTTTCATCGTGTGTCCCAAATGGCGCAGTTGGCGCCGCAAGAGGTGGTGGTAATGAGTGGCTCAGCCACCACAAGTGGTGGCAGACATGGTGGTTCATGAAGGCCTTGGTTTCATAAATTGATACAATTTACAATATTTTTTTAGAGCCTATTAATTATATAATTGTGATTGGTTGAGCTCGATACAGTGAATCCATGTCATGTTTATGTTGTAAACTCAACATTATATATGATCGTATCGAGATGACGTTGAATATATAACACAATAACACAATTAATGTTAAAACAATATGTTGATGCTATCAAATCTCATATCATTAGTTAATGACTCGTTAATTTTTGTCTCTTAGCAAGGCATATACTAGCGGCACCCATAAGCCATACACATTTTGTGGATTCAGGTAAGTGGGTAACATAAGATGAATTCGATCAAAATTAAGACCGACACAACCACTTGAATATGAACATTTTACATATACAACCCAAAACAACAAGACATGCCCATTCCGGTCAAGTCTAGTTATGTTTTTTTTCATCTTGAACCTGACTTGATCCGAATTGCCAGTTCTATAAAATATATTTTCATTCCGTCTTCATTATATCATTTATAGCTATATTGCGCCAAAGATTGAAAAAGAATAAGAAAAGAAATAGAAAATATGAGTATCATAAATTGCATCTAATCTCATTTATTGTTTGTTTAAGTTCAACATTACAACACAATTTTTAAATGTATCATTTTCATGTTGACTCATGCAACTCATAACTGGTCTACTACACGACTCAAAAACTGCACATTTGAGCTAAGTAACAACACTAACTAAAAAATAAAAACAAAACACAATGTTTCAAATTTCATGCTCCTATATTGTACTCATTTGAGAAAATATAAACTTTTTAAATACAATTTAGTACTTTCAAAATATAAAATGACACAATTAACCTTATGAAATTATTTGAGTAGACATTAATTACCAATCCTAAAATTTCTATTAATTAGATACATCTTGAGCAATTAATGGTGAAATATTTGGTACTCTCAACAACAATACAATTAATTAGTTGTCTTTCCTCATCTTTAATTGCTTTCTTTTTTTAGTACAAGCTTTATTATTTTATGATTTGTGGACCTAATGCTTTTGGTTAATATTCACATCATATTAAATAATTTAATTATGCTTATCTCAATTTATTTTGACTTGACATCTTTATAAAACTAATAATTTTTTTTATCAACAATAATACATAAATAAGAAAAGATACTAGGTTGTCTCAACCACTAAATTTTGTCAAAAATGTTAATAATAATACATAAATGAAAAAAAAAAAAAAACTAAAAGTTTTGTTGATTACTTGATTTCAGTCAAAGACATGATTTGATACTCTCATTTTCAAATTAAATGTCACCGTAGATAAATTCTTGTTTCAAAATAAATGTCACTTTCTACTTTTACTTCTCTGTAATGCCATTTATCATAATTGCAGTGAACTACCAATAATAAGTTGTGTCTTCATTCCAGGTACTTTAAAATAACTCCGTGATTCATAATTAGGGTTATCTTTCGGTCTAAAATAGGATTGTATCGATTCTCCAAGACATGAACCAAAAGGCTAGGCCAGGCCAGGCCGAATTTGGGCCAGAAAGATACATTTTTAAGAGAAAAATTCATAAAGAATATTTAAATGTGATTAGAGTGAACTGAGTGATGAATAATGGAGACACTAAAATGCAAATCCAAACCGAATTTAGATCGGAACAGACCTGATCAAACCATAACCAAGGACAGACCAGAGACTGGTCCGATATAATTGAAAGGAAGTTCAACAAAGTGGCAAAACAATATAAATGTTGTAGGCTTGTAGCAGCTGAGGGCAGTTCAAAATTTCAAACTGCTACACATAAATTATATCCCAAAACGACCATACTTCACATCCTCTACTCCACCCAATGTCACACCTTTCAATATAGGGGCAATGCGAGTCCTGGACTTTGAAGAGTCGGGCCAAAAAACCGTAAGTGTATTTATCGGCCTACTTTTTAGCAGTCTTAAGTCTTAACTTAGCTCGTCAGCTAAAATGCATGGGTTTTCTGACCCAGCCCATTTATGACCCGCGGCCCGAATCGCCGGCTCTAACTTTGAAATATAAGTGAACCCCAAGATATCTCATTTTCATATAGCTCCCAACCAGAACAGAATCATTTGCAGTCTTGCACCTTAAATGTTGTTTAAATGAATGTTAGTGCATAATGCAAAACTCACCTGAGCAACCTCGCAGTGTCCAGATATTGCAGCCTCAGCATTTCTCGCTCCTTCCAACTAACCGATACATCCATTAGTCAACTCCGGAGCCATTACAGGAGCTTCTTTGAGTTTCATGACTGACCTTTCCTGCAGGCTCAACATATATATCTCCTATAATCTTAATATACAGCTGGCAATTCGGGTTTTGGGTTGGAAGACCCAACTAAACCTGAGTCGACCTGAAAATTGATCGGGTCAATTTTATGTTACCTGAACTAGCAAAATGTGGGTCAGGTTACGGGTTCAAATTCCCAGCTCAGAAAGCTGGAATGAATCTAATATGTTGTTTCTAGCATTATGACAAGTAGAAAATTCGAAAACAATGTGGAAGAATAGTGACAAAAACAACAATCTAAATTACAAAAAAGTTATCGTTTTACAACCCCAAAACTTTCAAGTGTTTACATGTCTTGTTCTTCCCTAGGCTGTCTCCATAGAAACTAGCCTCTCAGAAACTAAAATATCAGGATGAGAGATTAATAATCAACTTCCTGAACCCTAAAGTCAAAATTCTTATACATGGTGAACAGTGAGAACCACAACTTTATTAACCATTGTTGTATCGGGATGTTTACCATCATCCCAGGTAGGAGTTTTTTTTTATAAAGAAACTTTCCATCATGTCGAGAAAAATTGAGGAATTTTAGACCCTGTAGGCATTTGCGGAGGAAATAACACTAGGAAATCGAATCCAAAGATACTTACGGGTACGAATCTGGAGATACTTTTTCACTGATTGTAGAACCAACTTCTGGGCCACCCTTGCGATATTGGATGAGAAACTCGACAGGGTATCCTTTCAGCTTATGGGGCACAATATCGAGATCATAGAAAGTTAATGCTGCAAAACACACCATAAACGCGAATGAGAGTTTAAAAAACCGAAGTAAAGAACTACAAGCTTCTTCTGCTAACCAGATAAATGGACTAACCATTTTCGGATACAACCGTATCTGTAGTAAGGGCATTGATCTGATCAAGATTGAATATGTCGGGATTGGGCAACGGAAATGGAACCTTGTTGAGTAACATATCTCGGGGGTTCGCTATTGCCTGAAATCATTTACAAACCATAACCACTTAATTAATAGACAAATGATGAAGATACGACCCACTAATAATTTACAGTGTTTGCTCTTGGTGTATGTGCATTTTATTTATATGAATGCGGTAATTATCATGCTCGTATGAGATACAACGACCATACAACGTCGTACCAATGGCACCATACCACGCATGCGCATTAAGGTATAAAATGTTAGCTTTGTGACGTGAATATGTGAGTATCAGGAACAAGTCATAACTCATAATAAATAAGATACAGGAAAACCACATCACCATGGAATCCAACATGTTCGCCATAAGGAATTGAAAACTCAGATTATTTTGTGATATGAAGTCCCATATCGGGAATTGAAAAGATAAAATGTAATCCTCCACAAAACAGAACAGTTTTCACCTAATGAAAGTGTTACTGCTTACCCATTATGAGTGAATTCTCATTTTCCTACTCTAACTAGCGCACAGAAAACTGGGGCACAGGGCACAGATTGAGCACATAAGTATGCCTAAAGGTTAGAGCTCTTTTCGGGTTGAAAATAAAAATTCTCTCCCATACTGTATGTGACCCTGCGTCCATACCTATGTTTTTCTCTCCAAAACAAGAAGTATAATATGCTGACCAACGATTCTGAAGTTGTTCATAATGCACTTACATACATGATAGCAGAAAACAGAATCAATAGCATTCACTTCCCTCTGGTATCGGAAAAAATGCAGAAGATGATATTTACCTTAGCAATGGGAAAAGGAAACTTCACATAATGAGGCCATTCACGGATCGTTTCATACATAAGTTCAGCCTGCGGCGTGCAAAATTTTAGTAACAATGAGATCTAGAATAACTGCAACAAAACACTGAGGGAAAAAGGGAGATATGTTACCAACTCATGCACAGTGAAAATATCTGGCCCACCAAGCTCGAACACTTTTCCCATGCTGGCACCATCATCCTTCATGGCCGCCACAATTGCAGCAGCAACATCAACAACATATACAGGTTGGATTCTACAGAAGAAGAAGAAAAAAAAAACATCAAAAGGATTTAAACACCTTCTCAATCGGGGCATTATACCTTAGCACTTCGGTTCTGAAAAAATTGTCAGAAAATAAGGTCATCAGGCTTGCAACAAATTTTTCAAAACATACTTGGTAGATCCACCGCCAATAAGTGGAAGAAAGCCATATTTCTTTGTGAACTGTGCCCAACGATTCATAATCCTATCCTCTGTACCAATCATTGCAGCAGGTTTCATAATGGTGGCCTGCAGTTGGAAGCATGAGCTAGATACTTGTTGAGATATCCAGAACCAGGGAATGTAATAATAGAGACTATCTTAAGCATCATTCATACACATAACAGAAGCAGACATCAAGTCTTTGTACAAATCCAGAACAATGTAACTTTCTTGAGCATCATTCATTAACACAGATAACCAATCTATTTGCTAGGGTTAAAGTACTTTAACTAAATAGTTTATATGGAATTTAAAATAAATCATGATATAAAGAGAAAATGACAAGTCTCTAATCCATCGTCAACTCAGTCAACTGGTATCGAGTTTTCATGGCATTAGGAAAGCAAGCATAACAGCACCACACGAGATTTGAATATAAAATTTAGGTGAATTGCATTCGGGTGCTTCAAATGATTGCCTCTAATCATTAGAGGATAACGGTGATATGTAGTGTATAGCAGTATCATCACACAAGTATAAGATTCACCTCTGGTAGATGTCTCATAATAGCTTCCTCTGCAGCAGCTTTAGCTCTTAGCATTCTGGATGGAGACGATGAAGATGCCCCTAAGCAGGAAACTTGGATAAATCTCATGATACCACCATGTTCTTTAGCAATCTGCATGTAACAAGCCAAGAAAAACATCAGCCACCAATAATGTTTGTATGTAACCTGGAGAAAAGAGTTGCCCAGGTGAATATTCAAGGATCCAAGGATGGAGGATAAAATCAAAATCCTCCTCATAAGACCACCGCACCACCATGACTATTACATATAATAATAAAAAATGAACAAAGAGATAAAACTGCAGTAGATAAGCTCACCGTTGCAAGTTGTTCAGCCATATAATGGTTCACTTCCTCAAAGCCATAATTTCTTGTCTCATACTCCCTTCCTGTTAATAAAGAGAATAACTAAGCTCATGACAGGTCATGACTCTGAAATTGTATTTTTGTAGGTAACATTAGCTGTTCACACATACATACCTATAAGATTGATAACGACATTTGCTTTTGCCATCACCGCCTTAATTGAGTTTTCATCTCTAGGGTTGTATTTCATTGGCACTATCTGAGTGAATCAAGCGTACAAAAGTCTAAATTACAGGGAAAGGCAATATGATAGAACAAATACACGAACAAATCAGCAATACAAACTTTTTGGCACTTCATATGCAAACATAAATTTCAAGGCATAGAAAAACATCTACTACTGCACCTGTCCTAAATCACCCATCAATTTGAGATGACGATGAGAATCCTCAGACCCTCGAAAAGGAACTAAGACCTGAGATCCCATTTTAGCTGGGAAGAAAATACCGAATCAGCAAAAAATAAGCATAACTTCGTCTAAAATAAGAGCACTTTTCACCATCAAGTTCTCTTTCATTTTTTTATAAAGAGAACTCTGCAATAGAAAAAGAACAAGCATATTAAAGAACACACACAAGTTCAAATTAAACTCACCAAGTTGTTGCACAAGATAACGACCAAGAAACCCAGTAGCTCCAAAAACTGTAGCAACAATGCCACTGAAAACCATAAATACTTTCCAAAGTTAATAAATAACGCAGCAGCATTAACAAAAATTCAACTCAATTGCATAACTCAGGCCAATCATAATAAAAATAACACACAAAGCTTAAAATTCATTTCCACATAATACATATTCTTCTACAACCAAACAAAGAGCTAATACTCAACCAAAAACAATTAAACTTTTCATTTCTGAAAATTTTCTCGAAAGCCATACAAATAGACAACTATGTAAGAAAGCCAGCGATACCAGCCTCGAGCATTAACTAGAGCTTCAAATTCATAATTATCATAAGCAACTCAGTTGCACAATTCCTGCCAAGCATACAAAAATTTAACCAGACTAAGGAAAAACAGACACACGGAACTTATTCTACAGCAACCTAACAAAGAGAGCCAAAAATAATAATTCAAAATCCTCATTTCCTTTCCTTGACATTTTCTCGGAAACCAAACAAACAGATAACTAAGATAGAAAGCTAGTGATACCTGGCTCAAGCATTAACAAGAACTTGAAATTGTCATAAGCAACTCAATTGCACAGCTAGAGAAAAATAGACAAACAACTTAAAATTTCATTCCATTTTCTACCGCAACCTAACAAATAGAGCTAAAACTCTAACAAAAAAAATTAATTCAAAAACAACATTTCCTTTCTATTCCGCAACATTTTCTAGGAAACCAAACAATCAGATACCTAGTGACACATACATACCTCACGGAGGATCTTCCACCAGTTCCCTTGCGAACAAGGTGCCCAACGCCTCTCTGCGCGAGGATAGATCCGTACCGCGGATGATCAGCTCCATAATCTGCGAATCAAGCATCAACATCAGCAACTTGACGCCACGAAACCAGATCAAATGCATCGAAACTCCTAGCAATTGATGCGTACTGTACCAAATGCGAACAAGATTAAAAAAAAAATGGAGGATGTGAAGTTACACTGATTGGTGAGCGGATAGATTAATCTGAGAGACGATTGCTGGCTCCAACGCCTCGAAACAGCCTGCATCGTTCAGCGCCACAAGTGACCACAACACACTCACAGAGAAGAAGAAGAAGAAGCAGCAGCAGCAGCTACAGAGACACTGAAGACGATGACATCATCTGATGGGCCGGGCCGAGTAGATACGAGCTCGGTTCGATATGTTTTATGGGCCTGCTATATGTAACAGTCGGGCCAATAAGTCTAAGTTGCTTTCGAAACGACGTGTCGTTTAATTAACAATTTGAGTTTATCTTGATTGGATAGTTCAGTTCATTTACTTAATTGTGTCGTATTTCTGTTGAATAGAACAAATTTTAAAAATTGTTTGAAAATAGTTGTTCATTAAACAAAGATCCGTGCCAATTAAATCCAAGATGAAGGGGAATCGGTTGATCTTTGAATTTGATGATTTTCAAGTAATTCGAGTTCTTCGGGCCTAAGAGAAGGCTACCAATACCTTTGGTCTCGTGAATTTTCATTTTCTCTTGATTTTGTGAATAAAGCGACTCGTGCATTAGTTAGCTCCTTTAGTTCAATATTAGGTGTAGAGAGACTCATGCAAGTTAGTTAGTATCCAACTAATGCAGAACATGTTTGTGCCAGTCGTGCAGTGTTAACACGACACATCATGATCGTGTTTGGTGTTCATAAATATGTTGTATCCATGTTCAATACGATTACTAAATAGGTAGTGTTCACAATGGATCGTGATACATATAGTCAATCTCAAGCTTCAGCACAATACAAACATATCACGCACTCGGCTTCAAAACTGACTCATTAATCAAACCTGAAATCAACAACATTGATAAAGAAGTTGCCTGTTCGGGTTTTGGGTTGAAAAGACCTGAACTGAACCCGAACCACAATAATCGCGGGTTCTTGCAGGATTCAGCCCACATGTCAGGTCATTTTGTGGGTTTATATAAAATGTGTGCATTTCATACAACAAATCCAACTCGAATACTAACCAAAATTGCAAATCGAATATCATGTCTGAGTTCATCCATATTGTCAGCTGTAAAATGATACTTATAACAGCATAAGCAAACTGAAAGCAAATGCAAAATAGAATACTTTTATTATATCCTTGCAAGAATGTGTAAAACAATAGAATGGATCAAGAAAAAATCACAGATCAACGTTGGTAATGGCGCCAAGAAATGTGCCATATTGACGGGTTTATGTACCCTAATGATTCCCGAGCAGAACAGAGGCCTCGTCTTGCAAAACCTTCCATGCTGCGATAACATGCCTCTCTTCTGTTAATGGAGCTCCTACTGCAAATCGTAGAATGTAGCTACCTGATAAAACCTGCGCAAAATATTACAAGCAAGAAACTTAAACTCGGTGATCACCAATCCAACAGAAGTATGACGGGTTTATGTACGGGTTAAATTTTCCTGCACACTCTGCTGTTCAAATGAATAAGTTTTAGCCTCTATACTGACAAAAAGTGAGGTTTATTTCATTGCAATCGGTTCAGGACAATTATGAACCCGTAAAACACACTGTGGATCTCGGGAAAATGCCAGCAAATCTCAGGACAATCTAGGAGCCACAGAAAGATTTAACCCTTTGGTTTATACGACAATGCCAGCAAATGTGCACATTGGGAAAATGTAATAGCTAAAAGAATGAACTTACTGTATGAGAAATGAAAATCTTTCCAGTAGAGTTCACGGCCTCTAGTAGATCTTTGTTTAGTTTATTTCCGCTGCTGTCATTATTGTCCGGAGGCAAGAGTCGGAAACAAACTAATGAAAATAACCGAGGAGCGACAACCTGACAGCATGAGATGTGATGATTAGCCCGCGATAATAGCTGCAGAAAATAATTTCATATAAACAATAGACAAGAAACTTTCATTATATTCAAAGGTATTTAAAGGTGAAAAGAAACTATAGTGTAACCTTTAGGAAATGATAGAACAATCAATTTCATAAAATATTGTCACTTCAAATCTTGGGTCTTGCGACAGCAAAGCTGGTTTTCTAGCGTGAGTTCTGCCCAAGCCTATATAAGTTGAGGATATGAAGTAAAAAATGAAAGGAAAGAGGTAGGAATGGTAAAGGGATCTGGAGCTTGCTTGGACACTAACATGATGGGATTTCAAGGCTTGAAAGGGGCAGGGTTAGTACCATAGCAAGCTGATTTTCTAGCGTGCATTCTACCCAAGCCCATGTAATTAAGTTGAGAATACAAAGGTGTGTTATACAGAGTTAAAGGAGAAAAGAAACTATAGTGGAGCTATTAGGAAGTGATAGAACAATCAATTGCATAAACATATTGTCACCTCAAATCTTGGGTCTTACAACAGAAAAGACGGTTTTCCACCGTGAGTTCTACCCAAGCCTATATAAGTTGAGAATATGAAGTAAAAAATGAAATGAAAGAGGTAGGGACGGTAAAGGGATCTGGGGGTTGCTTGGCCGCTAACTTGACGGGGTATCAAGGCTTGAAGGGGGGAGGGTTAGTGACCATAGCAAGCCGATTTTCTAGCATGAGTTCTACCCAAGCCCATGTAGGTTGAGAATACAAAGGTGTGTTATAGCGAGTTAAAGGAGAAAAGAAACTATAGTGGAGCTTTTAGGAAATGATATAACAATCAATTTCATAAACATATTGTCACCTCAAATCTTGGGTCTTGAGCAATAAACTCCTCGAAACATTGAGCTAACTTGATATGGTTTCTTATGTACTGCTGAAGGTTTTCCAAACCATATAGCCGTAACACCATCCACAATTTTAATGACCTGGAAAACAGCAATGGATTAGCGACCTAATAAAGACATAGTTCTCCTTGTTCTGAAGAGGAAAAAAAATCTTAACAAAATGTCAAAGGCTTTGAGGCAAAATGTTCAAAGGCGCACCTGAAGCGCCGCCCAAGAGGAATTTGCCAATCTTTGTAATCCACAACCAGGTTTGCTTCAGAAGCCTAAAGTATTTATCATTAACATATAAGTTACATGCGCAGACCAATTCATAGAACTAATAATATAGTCAAGATAACATATCAACAAATATCATGATAAAACCCCATCACATAGTTTTATCAGTGTCTGATCCAACTTCTACTAGATTAATGGAAGGATGATTTATTTTTTACCAAATAAAATTAGTATAAATTATATCACATCGTTACGTATTTTCACAAGTTGCTAAGGTCATCTAACCAATATTTAAGGTACATTCATTGGGCCATATGCTCTGCGAATGATAGGGATCAATTCGAAGGATGACAGACCTAATTGTTACTTGGGCTACTTCTTAACAACAGTCATTGCATAAATGTCAAGAGAATATGAAGACAAATGTAACAACATAGTAGATGCATTCCGATATAATTATTTTTCCTATTTATTATGTAAACTGGTTGATAATAAAAATTCTGAGGACTAGAGTGAAGATTTTGAACAGTCCTACAAACTGCCTCCAATATGGGCTAAACCGAACAGTCATTTTTTCATATTAAGACTTCTTGCACAATGTACCCAAAAAGGCGGGGAAAAAAGAATAAGGCACAGGCGTTGTGGGGAAAAACATACTTTGTTCTTCAGATACTCTGGATTTGTAGAGAGGGATTGAATCAAAGCATTTCTATCCTGTTGTCAAGGAAATAGCAGACATATTTAATAGTTTCCATGATAAAAAAAGGATGTGGCCTATAACAAGAAACAAAGTATATTTATCTCTGTATGCTCCAGCATGGGGAGAGCCAAATATCGGGAACGTTTGACTTCTGTGAGTATTGAGAAGTTCATCCGCCTAAAAACAATATAGTAATTACAAAAGAATATTATGTGTGCACTTCATCGTGTATTGTAAGTAGACTCATATGCATACCTTAACCCAGAGTGTGGAACAATCAAAGTTTGTCAATAACCATTTATGTGCATTCATGTTAAATGAGTCAGCTTCTTCTACACCATCAATGTAGTGTCTGTATTCTGGACATATACAAGCACTTCCAGCATAAGCAGCATCCACATGAAACCACAATCCATTGCTCTGTCAAGAGTTGATACATGTCACGCATTAGTTAATTGCTAACTTCTATGTTTTAATATTGGGCTACACATAAAAGTTAATGTTTCCACTAATCTTATTAGTAGAGTTTGACTTCCACCAACTTATTCACTTCATATATATAATTTCATTATGGAACATTTCATCTCCACTTTTAACGCTCGCCCTCACGTGCCTCACATTTTTCTTCTATTGTAGGCTCGACATGTGGACAATCAAGAACCTTTTAAATCAACGCTCCCCTCACAAGCAAGCCTCACATTTTTCTTTTATCGTGGGCTCAACATGTGCACAATCAATGACATTTTAAATCAACACTCCCCCTCACCTGTTGGCATTTTCCTTCCATCACAACGGACATATCCAACAAGTGGACCGGAGACCATAGGAGGAGGCAACAAAAACAGGCCCCAAGGCCAAGATCATAACCTGGCTCTGATGCCATGGTATATTTTGATATTGGACTACACAAAAACTTGTGTTGCCACTACTAAAAGGTGTAGGTAAAGTTTGGTTTCTACCAATATACGGAGCTTATTCACTTGCATTTTGTCAATACAAGACTTCTATCTCCATATAATCTTTTGGAGGATACTAGAAAAGGCTTATTACATTTTTTTTTAATGTATGCAATGAAAATTTACTTTTTAAGACAAGCTTTATCATGAAATAATAACAAATTATTCCATTTAGTACCAATCAAACAATCTTCCAGGCTTATTATATTAACACAGTTATATGTGTCACCTCAGCGATTTTCCCCAGAGCAGACAAAGGATCAACAGTTGAGGATGAAGTAGTACCTACCTGCAAGTATGTTATAATAGAATTCTTTAGTTCATTGAAATTCTGATTGTCTATCATTTAGAGAACTTCGTAGAAGTGCTTACATATTGATACTATAACTCACTGATACCTAATTCCACTACAGGATCAATGATATGGTAAACCATGGTTTCAGTTGCAAATATGGTACTCAGACAACCTTGACTATATGTAAAAAAATTGGCAATCACAATCTGAACGACCATGGAAATCACTATTCTGCTAAATTTAAAACTTGTTCTTTTAGATGAGCGCATGTGCAAAATATGACACTAAATGAAAGTTACATTGAACGGGAAATTTAATGAAAGAATTTGGTACACTAGATCATGAGATCGAACAGTATAAGAATGAATGAGGATTGCTGCCCATTATTGAAATTTAACAGTTACTTACATTAGCACATAGGAAAAAGGGGATCAACCCCATGGCAGTATCATGCGAAATAGCTTCACCAAGTACACTGGGAGAAAGGGAGTAATTAGTTGAAGAATCTGTTCTTAGCAGCCTGCAATTTTCAGGATGAATTCCTCCTATCTGCCACCAAACAACAGACAGAATATTAACTAATAAACAGCCATTACTAATGGCACTGAAATTCAATAGTACAAGTACCAAACATGGATAAAACCGATGCTCGCAACTTTTTAATAGATTAGAATAGGCAGAAATAGTTTTCAATTAGATACGCGGTGTAAAATTAGTTCCAGACTGTTAGAGAACTAGTCTCACTGGGATTGGAGAGAGAGAGAGAGAGAGAGAGAGAGAGGGAGAGAGATAGTGAGCTGCATACACATAACATTACCTAATAGCTTTAGGTTATCGAGTTAGGAACTTAAAACTGCCATAGAAACCTCCAAAACTTGATGTGCAATAGACAAAAACTATCATGACTTTTATATGTATGGAGGTGTTTACAACTCTAAGTCTTTAACTGCACAAATCATGTCCTAAGGTTTATGATGCTTCAAAGCTCAAGTAGCTTCAGAAAACAAGGACATACAACCAAGATGTATGGGCCACATGAACCTAATCACTTACAGCAACACTACACTAATTAAGGTCACTTAGCATTATGGAAATTTTTAAGGAAAACCCTATATGAGTGTGTATGTGTTTGTTGTTTCTCAAATGATATTGGGTATAACACTTAACTGAATTTTCTGCACTAGCCAGAGAAAAACTATAGGATCTCCTTAACAGTATATCAGGTGAAGTAAATTATGTGGGGACAGATGTTCTGGCTTGTACACGATTACACACTTACACTCGAACAATAAAAGCTGGCTACGAATCTTCTCTCAAAATCTAAGCGAAAACCGAGGTGAATTCATTATGGGGCAATTAATTATAAGAATTGTGAAAACTTGAAAATGAAAATCCATGTTGGATCCCAACAGGAATTGCCTGTATCCATGCTCCAATGCTAATGAGTAGGCTGGTTCTGTTGAGAACACAAACAAATATACAGCTAAGTTAGTTAGACTCACTGAAGTAGCAAGTCCACGCAGCATCCCACAAAAAAAAAGGTATATATAAGTAAATAAGCAATAATAGTTGCCATGAAATGTCATCATCATAATGGAAAAAGGGTATGCTTAGTAATGTCGACCAAATTAGATCGAGACGTATGCTTGGTAATGGATGCATTACTTCAAGAGCCACAAAACATCAACTTAGTAGTTAACCAACATGAGCAATTATACGGATTTATAATTTCTTAAACAACAATTACAAATAAAGAAAGTAAGGGATTATTTCTTTTATGGAGGTTCATGCAAATACCTGGCAGGCTTTTTGTAAAGAGGAATGTGCTTGATCAGATGCATAAACCACAAGCTTTCCAAGGGAATTTTTTCCAACCCTCCTCAAAACCTTATCACGAGCAGCTAACAATACAACTAAAACAGCCTCACTTGCTGTGCCCTGTATCGCTCCGCCACCTTGCTCTGCAAGACAATTCCATAAGCTTCAATGACCTGCTTTCACTTCCAAAATTTTGATTTCTGTAACTTAACCCATATATTTCTACAGTAGAGGTTTCATAATTTGACATCTATTGATTATGTCTCCAAATCCAAACTAATGACATTCTTGATTGGTTGAGCTAAATTTCAACGCCTGAATTCAAAATCAGTAAAAGTTTCTTTCATATTTCACTTTGGCTTTCAGAGGAATGAATTTTAATAAAGTATAAATAATTATATTTTAGAAATATAAAGAAAAAGACAAAACAAACAATATCTAAGATGTCCTTTAAAAAAACACAAAATCTAAGATGGCCTAGTTTACCTGATGAAAGGAAACCCTCAGGCAACTGAAGTATTTTAGCAAGCCAGTCAAGAATAATCATTTCAAGTTCTGTTGCTGCAGGAGATGTTACCCAACTGAAACCCACAATATTAAGAGCAGCACTTAGCATTTCTCCTAAGAATCCAGGTATGCTGCTGTTCGAAGGATAATATGCAAAGAAATTAGGACTTTGCCAATGGGTTACCCCCGGTAATATCTTTGTCTGAACATCTGCAATCACCGAAAAGGTTGTCCAAGAGCCATGGTTATGCCAAAAAATTCAAAGAATAAATAAATGAATTAGAAAATTTAAGGTCGACTCAGATCATACTTAACGTATAAACAAAGGAAAATAATCATTGTACATTACACATTATCAGTTACATAATTGAGGATTTTTTGAGAACCCAATTGAGAAACTTCACCATCGAGAACATGTTGCAAGGACTCGGGGTGATTAGGCGCGGAATCAGGTATTAGTTTCCGAAGATACCCAGGCTGCAAAGCAAAACCAAGTAACCAACCTCATCAACAAACAAATAAACAATCTCAAATTGCTGATTGACAAATGAAGTAAAATAGTCACACCAAATACTACATTTAGTTCAGTTTGGACGCCAAACAAGATAAAATGAACTGCTTATGCATCATATAAATTGTTTAACGTACTCAAACAAAAATTCCTAAGCTTATAGGAGAAGGGACAGCAGATATATCAATCAACCACAAACTATACACACATCCAGTGTGAGATGGTTCCAGACTACCTCTCTCATGTGGACCAAAACAGGCCTCATAAGCCTAAGACCAAACCAGTTTTAATAGCACATATTAAGCGACCATTCACTGAAAAGCTTAATTAATAAAGAAGAGGTCTCAACTACTATATCAAGCTGTCTCAAACTACTTGTTATGATAAACTTCAACATTCCCCTTCACTGCCGCCATCTGGACAATTGGGAGGTAAAACAAATGGACCTTATAGACCCAATACCAAGCAAGCTCTAATACCATGCATATTACTCTGTTTCTAACCCAAAAGCCTAAGCTAATTATACCAAAACTGTGGGATACTTCAACACTACCGCTCACACATGGACCAAAATGGTTATCACTAGTCTATCACCAAACCAGCTCTTATAACATAGACGAACACTCAACTAAAAACTTAAGCTATTAAGTTGAGGCTTAACCAATATATCAAGCAGTCTCTAACTACCTTGCACCTTTTATATGGAAAACTTTTGCATTCCACCTCAAGTGTAAGCTGTGTGGGCCATTGGGAGGAAACTACATCTAGTAAATTGGACCCGAACAAGCGGGCACCCAAAACCCAAACTGCCCTTTTACAGGTTCGGGTCACACACTCAGCCCGTACCTCTTGCGGATGAGTTAGAGTCCGGCATACTCAACCTGACCTGTAACCCAAATTGCCGGCCCTAGAGGCAGCTCAAACTGACCTCAAAGACCCAATACCATATCAATCTTCCTCCAACTCTCCAATCTCAAAAGCCTGAGCTAATTATACCCACTTTCAACATAGTCTACTTCAAAACCAAACCATAATTGATCAAATAGCAGAACAAGAAAAAGGGTTGAGACTGAATCACCTCAACTTGGCTGAGAACCGGGGAGCTCTCAATGCTTTTGTAGTAATCAGCAATGAAATCCACCATCTTGTGAGCATGCTCTCTGAGCTGCTCTGCGTCCATTGGCTTCAACTCACCGTCCCTGCTCATAAAATTGTCACACAGACATTTTCACAAACACGTCATGTGCAAAACCAACGATCAACAAACAAGAACAAACACTTGTCAAAAAAAATGTAAAATCAAACAACATTTAGTGACACCCACATACATATATCGACGAAAATGTGAAGAAACGCGACTTACATTTTTTTCCTGCTACTCCTCAGATTGCTCTGTAGCTTCAGCCAATATCTCTGGAAATGTTTTTTTTTGTTTTGTTTTTTTGGATGGTTTTCCGGAGAACACGAAGGCCGTGGTTTCGAGGAAAACAGATATTTTATTAAGGAGAATGTTTTGAAATCGTCATTTATTCTGTGTCAATTTGTTTGTGATTTTTTTTACTTAATCCAATGATATTGACTATTCGGATTTTTGGTCGGGTTCTTTGGAATTCGGGTTGATAATGTTTAACCCGATTCTGACTTAAACGGGTTTGTGTTGCGGGTCTCCAGTTGTGTCGGGTTGGATTCAGGCTTAACATGCAAAAAGTGTGAGTCGGGTAATAATTTGATGTTTAACCAAGTTCTTAAAAAAATTGGCTGGATTTTTGGCATAGGTGGCAATTTGGGTTGGATCCGTCCGAATTCACGACTCGGGCCACAATAGATCGGGTTTCATTTTTCAGTGTAATAGTGTGAGTTCTCGAGTTTGTCTGATACGTTCCAACCTATAATGTTTATAGCATGAACCCAACTCGACCCAAAAGGGCCACATTGTGCCCAATAGAATCCAGTTTGTAATGTTTATAGCATAAACCCAGCCCGACCCCAAAAATTGGACGGACCGAATACACTGCTTCGGTTTTCTTGGGTTGCGATTCAAATTGTCAGCTCTACCGTAAATTTTCAGACAAATTATTGCAATCCATAGTTCTATTTCAGTTCATTCAAATTTACAACAAATAGAATCCAATGAACAAAGTTTTGCTCTAAATATCTGGGAAAGAGCAGCATTTTCGTGTAAAGTTATCGGTATTTTTACATGAATTTGAAGCAAAATACACTGAAAACCTCTAGTAAATTATCATTAAAAACATCAAATTATGCCCAGGAACACAAATTATGATCAACCAGTACACAATAAGGCTCACAGGCGCGGTACAAAATTCATTTCCGCGCTAATGTCATTTCGATAAGTGAAATCAGAATGATAATTAGTACTAATTATCAATTAGCGGATCGCTATGGAAGTTCATTTCATTTCATGCTCGGATTCTCACACACATTACAGATTAATTTGTGTCGGGATTTGAGTTAGTAGTACCCATTCTCGTAGCTTGAGAGACGAGTGTCGGATAGAACGGTGAATAGTTGTGTGTCTAAAAATTGCTGCAAAACCCGAGAGAAATGCAAGTCGTTAGTACTCAGCGTGGTTTTCAAATGGAAGAAAAATCAACCTGAGACACGAAGTGACACAGTACAAGAGCTTTACGAGAAATAGACGAAAACAATAGGAACTAGTAAGATCATGTGACACACGAAACCCGATTTTTCATTTTCGCACGGGTATCATAAATAGGCCTGATCAATTATCAGGTCAGGTTGGAATAAAGGTAACTCGCATAGTTTTTATGTAAAACCCAACCAGCAAATCGCACAAACCTGCATCTCTAACTTGGGTCCAAGTTTAGTAGTGGCATGTCGGAGTTTACATGGAGAATGTGTGAGGTTCCCCAACCAGCCCCGCAAAATTGGGAGTTTGGTTTCGGGTGCCCGCAGAAAGCAACTCAAAGTTTGCAGTACGTTAATCATAACTAACATGATGGAATATATGTAATGAAAATGTCCGAGTTAAAGAATGGTAGTTACCTTAATGAATGGGCGGTCCCTTGTCGGAAAGGAATCGATGAAGCTATCTTTAAGAAGTATTGAAACCTATAGATAAAAGGCAAGAAACGAACTCATCAAACCGAGCAACCACACGTGTTCAAACTATTTTTTCCTGATATATACAGAGAGCAATATTGAAGATTTTAGGTTTAGTTTCTCTTCTAACCCGGTCGTTATTTGCTTGTACACTGGTTATCGTATGAGCCCTCATATCTTGACAAATTGACTCCAAGTAGCGCCTCATAACGGTCAGAAAATGAGCTGCAGCTTGAGCCTGCAAAAGATCGGGATATAAATATTCACATCTCGAAGTTTCATCGAAATGTATGATTGAGTCTCTAACTGACTAGACAAACCGAATAGACACCTGAATTTGGTTGCATCTATTTACGGGATGCCTTTTAGCAACCGAGTTTTCAGCTTGCAATCTAGAGTGGATTGGTCCGAGTTCGGAGTAAAGATCTTTGTATCGAGGAAGTCCCGGCAAGTTACACATTTTGACCTGCAAGGGCAAAAATGTAAAATATACACGCAAAAAAAAAAACTGCATATATAAAAACTTAGGGCTATTTTACTTGGTCTCGGAATGGCGAGCCTCAAGTCACTAGTAGAGCGATCGATTTGGACCCGAACCCCCGGGCACCCAAAATCTGAGATCGCATAACATAGACCCGGTTACATTTTGGGTTGGAAAAATCCACTCACCACACATTTTATAAGTGATACCCGTAACCTGACCTGACATTTGGCCTGAAACCCACACGAAACCGCACCTCTTGCGGGTGGGGTTCAGGTTATGTTTTTTCAACCCAAATCGAAACCTAAATTGTAACCTCTGAGCACGGATTCAAATCACGTTGCCTTATATGTATATTTGTGCGTGCAACTGCTGAAAATCTCATCGTGGTTTTTCTTCCACGAGAATCGTTTCATTACCAAGAAAACATGAGATTTTTGCCTACACTGTAAATAGAAGTGTCGGGATTTATTATATTAATGTTCCAAGGAATCACTCCCCTTCTAATGCTAAGGGCTGGTACCGCTCGATAGAGCTAACAATTTGGACTCAAACCCAAAATCCGACCTGTATTCTGACGGGCTCGAGTCGCATATAGACCCAACTTTTTTTGGGTCGGGGCAGGTGTGTCATCGAGAAATTGCGGGCTGAGTTGGGCAAACACACTCGCCCACACATTTTCTACCCGAAACCCGTGTCCTGCACGAACCCAAACCTCTTGTGGGTCGGGTTTGGGTTAGCTTTTTCCAACCCGAACCTAGCTTGAAACGTAAACTGCCAGCTCTACTTCTCGATATGTCGGGACTTACATCTAAGAAATCATATATGGTTTTACAAACCTGGTCCTTAGGCACATTAATGTGAACAAGATTAGACGTTTTCAGCTTCAATTCCGCGAATTGGTATTGTATGCCAACCTGAAATTGAATGAAAGAAAAAATCTAAATCAAAACATTGGTAATATTCGCGTTGCAGTGACATATTTCATTAATTTATGTACATCGACAAATTATTTTCAGACACTTGACATAATTGACCGACTGAATCAACACGTCACTTTCACTATACAAAACTCACGATGTAAGGAACCGGCGCATCGAGAAAATCGAGCATCTTCGTTGGCAGAACCTGATAATATCAATAGAACTTGGCGTAAATGAAAATGTCAATAATATCAGATCTAAATTTATGATTTACAATACGAGTTCTCAATCTCGGGATTTCAGATTCAAACTTACCGGAAGAAGTAAACTCTGCCATTGAAAAGGTAGAATGATGGGAATAAGAGACAACACCGTCGCTGATAGAACACCCTGCATTAGTCGAGAAATATGTCAAATTCGAGACCAAAAAAAAACTCTTTCCTATGCAACACGTTTTAACAGTTTAGGTACGGTAAGGTTGTTGTCTTTTGACTTTGAGGTCACAAGTTCGGGATAGAGAAACAACGTCTCTGCAAAAGCACGAGAAATGTTATGTACATGAACAACCCTCCCCAGACCTATACCTAGCAAAACGGCCCGTGGCCCGATAAACATGGGTCGAGCAGGCTTGACCCAATAAGAATACGGACGTTTATTGGCCCGGCCTGTTCAGGCCAGAAGCCCCCAAAGCTAATCCTAGACCCTACAATGGCGCCTCGTGCAAGCAACGGGCCCCTGCTCCAATTTGCTCCTCGTTGCAACAGAAATAGCTTAGAAAACATGACATGAAACATACTCACAAGGAAACTACTGTTTTGTCCTCAAAAGAAAATTTACCGAGCACTTACTTGTCTGTTTTGAAGCTTATTCCAATGAAGAAAAAAAAAACTTACCAAATTTGGGCACATTATCACGACTTGTTTTTCCAGCAAAACTCCGTTAACTAGCGCCAAAATCTGGACGCAGCACAACATATCAAACTCAATAACACTAGCAAAATCATAACAAGGCAGATATACAAAACAATATAAAACATAAAAGACGAGAAAATTTTACGCTTTGAAGGGAGAGAACTCGACAGATAGTTGCAGTTGTCCATAGTGATAGCGCAAGAGCTTCCTCGGCAGCAGCCAACTTTGCATTAGCCTTTTTCCAAGTTCGGTAATATTAAGTATGTAAACTTTAAAAGCACAAACTGAGAATTTTCAGTAACCGAAATTACCTCCGCAGGTTCAAATGTATCCAGATACTTTTGATTATAGACGAGACAAGAAAGCGGGGGTCGCCTATACATTAACGCCTGTAGATGCTCGAGAGGCTTAAAGACAAGATCACCGCCGCGTGACGGCAGAGGCTGAGCGTGATAACTACAAACAATCTGTAGCAACTCATTTTTCGTTTCCTACGTCACAGAAACGGCAAATGATGAGCAATTGGCAATCAATATATTATTAGCTTAACATGTAGGCGTCGATAAATGATAAACTGACCCTGGCCCATTCCATTATTAACTCGTCCCTGAAATCGGGACTGCTATTTGAGTAACTTCCCTCATCCTCATCGTCTGATGCAAAGCTTCTAGCTGGACTGCCAAAGATAACGATATATTGAGACACGGTCGAATAAAATGCGATAACATGTATAGTAAACTCAAAAGTGGAGTTGCAGAAAATTCTAGAGTGCGAATTTACTTCACATAGGTGTGGTAATTCATGTTCACAGGTTGTGTTGAAAGTTTATTTATTATATGGATCCATCCGAAAATGACCCAATTATCATACAAGTTAGTTGTACAACACAACTCATTTATGAACAAGTCGACACGACACGACATGCTCAACACGCTGTCAAAGTTGCACATTCTGACCCAACACATTTAAATAGTCATTTTTTACAATTTTATCCTTCAATGTGTGGTTTATTACACGGGTTACAGGACCCATTTATGACTTGTTTAATTGAACGGGTTAGACGACATGATTAAATAAATAAGTTGGGTTATAGTTGACACGAACACAATTAAGTTGCATCCCAAACCCACTTAAATTCATGTGTTCATGTCAAGTCAAAGCCACGGATCATAACCCAAATTGTAAGCCCTAATCACATACAAGGAACGGATCTGGACAAATAAGAGTTATAACCGAAAAAGAAAAGGGCAACAATTCTCGGTAAGGTAATATAAATCTACCACCTGAATAGGAGGGAGTCGGAACTTCCCACACGCTCCAATTTGCAGCTTTTGGACGAAAATATCGTTGTCTCCGGAGAAGCAAGGCTATTTTCATAGCTTCCACACATTCTTTCATAAATTTCAGACCGGGTTTCCGAGACCTCGGAAGCATTATCATCGAAATGCAAATTCTTTCTACTGTCTTTATCTATGTCCCTCACTTGACTAGAATCCGAAGCCTCGCTACAAGTAACACTTTCCGGAGACGGAGGCTCCGATGTCTTCACTGAAGGGGTCGGGGTCCGGAATTCATCATCCGGCATTACCATCCCCGCAGCCGCAGCTGTGAGAGCCACAGCACTGTTGACGGGTATTGCGGAAGCCATCCAATCCGGAGAACTTCCGTGCTCAGGAGAACCAGCATCCGATTGCGGTCTTGACACAGCCGGGCTGTATTCGTTGATAGACATTTCTCGGATAAACTCAGTTATCCGATTCAGACGCTCCTGTGCAATGATACTGCATACAAGTAAGTAAGCATATGAATTATAACGCATCTGTACAAATCAGGAAGAAAAGAAAAAGAAAAAACTATCGAAATGGTCCTTGAACTATCAGGACCCGACCAATATGGTCCCTAAACTAATTTTAAGCTAAAATGGTCTCCAATGTTAACCTTCATTAATTTTTGGTCCATATTGCTGATGTGGTGTTAAAATATATATATATATATATATAATGAAATATCTAACAGAAGTTAACACTGGAGACCGTTTTGGTCGTTCTATGAAGATTCAAGCTAACCTGTTCAACATCTCATAATGTATATCAAAGAAAGGAACCCGGGTTAGCATGCAATAGCAGCGAGGAGCAGAAACTAAAAAGCGGCTGCTTCCTACAGCCGACTGAGAAAGGGGTGATGAATTGCCTAAGATACCAGGACACCTCTGGACGATTTCTGGCACGTGTAAACAAACGCCGTAAAGAGTGGCATTGTCTGCTACCTGATCAAATAAACAGATATTCTCTGAAGCAAGCCAAGTGAAACCAAGCTCTATTCAAACTAGAGGAGAATATGCAATAGGAGATCGAGCCTCATTTTCACGTTTAAAAACATGAATTCCATGTGGAGATGGTTTTCAAGCGATATTTGTACAAAAAGCTAACAGAATATAGGGACCGGGACTGATAAGATATATGTTCACGACAACAATTACCATATAAACATGGAACATATATATATACAACTGACTATCTCAACAATTACCAAATACGTTATTGCAAACGACCAACTCAACTAAAAGCTTAAACTAAGAGTTGAAGGCTCAAATACCACATAATGGACCAACTCAAGAAAGTAGAATTGACAATTCGGGTTTCGGATTGGATTTTTCCGGGTTGAAAATGACTAACACGGCCCCGACTCACAGGAAAGTGCAGATTTGCCCACCCCGATCTACAATTTTCGCAAGCATAACTGCGAATCGGATTCTGGGTGCCCGTGGATTCCCGTCCAAATTGTCCGCTCTAGCTGAAGGCTCAATTTAAACTTTCAATTCTAACAGTTATCAATCCCCGTTCATATGATCATATCATTTACAAAACCGACTCTATCTCACATGGAACTTTGTCGAAGAAACTACAAAGCTCAGGCGTGCGATAAGACAACGGGGAAAGGAAAAGAAGTGAAACACTTGCCTTGAGTGAGAAAATAAACGACAAATCATCTCTGCCCAAGTGCTCCTGTCCGTAAACAAGTTCGTTTAGTTCACTTAGTGACGGAGTCCTCTCCAATAGTCGTGCCTGTAAGACGAGAAATCCAGATGTGTTATAATAAGCATGACCAAGATATAGTTCAACACTTGAACAGAGTATCATGAAAAAACGAAAAATATCTGACCTTAACGCCACTAGGAAAACAGAAGGAGGCTAAATCCTTTACACGCATAGCTAACTTCTTCCCGGGAGGATATTTAAAAAGAACCTGTCGGCCCAAAAAGATCAGTACTCGTCCAGTACGAAAAGAGACCAACAAACGGAATTGCCAACTCAATGTGACCCTCAAACTCAAGACGCCTAATGTATTGGTATGGGATGTCAAACAACTAGTAGTTATGCACTCAACCTGAGGTTCCAATGCAGGAATCGGAGGAGGCCGACGGCTTGGATAGTAATCCATTGAATCCGCTCTCTCCATCTCTAGCTCCCATTTCTTCCTCTTTGCAAATGCTTCCTCCACAATCTCGAGATTAGCATCGGGGCTAAGTCCGGCGACGATAAAGTGTTCAAAGATCGAGGTCGGCTCTTTAAACTTGATGTAATCCTGCAATAACATACAGCACATGGTTGATATAAAATGAAACAAAATTGTGTAAATTACATAACCAGAAAACGCATGGGATTGCTTTGAGAAATAACCATTTGAAAGACTTCCAATAATTTGTATCTCTATTTAAAAAATAAAAATAAAACGCGATGTCGTTAACACCAAGTAGCTTAGGCTTTTAGGTCGAAAACGTTATAGGACAAATGGAAAAAAAAAAAAAAACCAATCAAGCGAAATCAATTTCATTCAAATAGCATACCGGGCCTCTGGAGTGAAGCTGGTACCACTGTCGTTTTTGGTTTGCTAAGATCTCGGGATTGAAACTCGACTTGAGAGCTTCTTCGGACCCACCGCCACCCCATCGCCAAGCCTTTTGCATTGAACATTTCCACTTCTGAAAGCTGCTACTAGTAGTAGTAGTAGTAGTAGCAGGAGGAGGAGTACGTCTAGGTCTTGAGTTCAAAGTCAAATTATCACTCATGCAGCGCCTATGCCCCGGCGCACCGGGTCCCCGCGGGGGCATGCTGGGATTATGAGGAGCCGGGTACACAGTCTGCATAGCTTCTCCGGCCACTCTACAGGCCTCCTGCAAAACGCCATATGCTGTAGGAGAGGTTGGCGAACGTCTATCTTCTGCTGGCTCGGGTTTCTTTCTGGCCTCCACATTCACATCCATATGAAAGATACTCATTTTACCATCGAAAACGTGAAACAACCTTCCACTACCTCAAAAATTCACACCACCACTTGCTCAAATGGACTGATTCTCCACAATATCAACCCATTTATGCCATCCAAGCCCAACCCGGACCAAATTGGCAATAAGGGTTCCTCTAGTTTATCTATCTCTCGATCCTCAAATTCACAAATTCCCAAGTCACGAACCACCCAATGTGCTCAAAAAAATCGAAACTTTACTCTTTTCAATGCAACTAACACATACCCTGTTGACAAAAACACAAGAAAACAATCCAAAATCTTCAATAAAATACCTGAATCACACAACAACCAAATGCGCTCAAAATATAAAAAATGTACACTTTTCAATGCAAATTACACATATCCAGTTGACAACGACACAAGAAAACAATCCAAAATCTTCAATACAATACCCAAATCACAAGAACATTCGATGTGCTAAGAAAATCAAAACTTTAATCTTTTCAAAGCAAATAAACACATAACTTGCTGGCAAAAATACGAGAAAACATCCCAAAATGTTTTCAATGAAATTCCCAAATCACAAAACAAACCAAGTGCTCAAAAATTCAAAACTTTAAACTTTTCAATCCAAATATCACATACCATGTTGGCCAAAGCATGAAACAACCCAAAATCTTCAATGAATAAATGAATACCCAAATCACAAAATCATCCAATGTGCTAAAAAAATCAAAAGTTTACACTTTTCAATCCAAAAAACACATACCCTGTTGGCTCAAACACAACAAAACAATCCAAAATCTTCAATGAAATACCCAAATCACAAAATCATCCAATGTGTCAAAAACACTCAAAGCTTTGCACTTTTCAAATAAAATACAACATACCCTGTCGGCCAAAACAAAAGAAAACAACCCAAAACCTTCAATAAAATACCCAAATCAACAATAAATGTTTCATGTTTTTCAAAATGGGAATGAAATCACAATTTGTAACGGACAAAATTGATTAACAAGCAATAAATGGGTCAATAAATTAGAAGCTAATTAATTTCTCCAACTGCCAGAAATTGAACCCCAACGGACCAAAAAAAAAACAGAAATTGATTACCTGGTTTTGTTGGGTTTGAAGATGATTGTGTTTTGTGTTCTTCAGGATGAGAAAGCGAGAGGAGAGATTGGGAGTTGCTAAAAATGGAAAGGCCAACTCAGGTAGAGGAAACAAGAAAGTGATTTTAGAGTTTCTAAAAATATCATTACAGTCCCTACTCTCTCGCCAAATATTTTTCATGTTGTCTCTTTGGCCTCAAACCTCGGTGCGTTTTCGGATTCAGCTATAAAAATATCTGCCCAAATTAAATATCTACATAAAAAAATACAGTATACATACATATATATATATATATACACATATATATATATGTCTTTTAATGTTTTAAATCTGGATTATTTTTTTTTAAGAATAAATGTGTTAAATGAATATCAGGCTCTGATAGCGTATGATTTGAATCATAATTCATGGGCATACAAAGATGCGTCATGTTAAAAAAAATCGCTTAATAAAGAGACAGTGAAGATGCGTCATGTAATAAATAAACATTGAAGATGTGATTATGGGAGTGTGAGATTGTGAAAGCCCATGCTAAAAATGCACTTCGTAAATGAGTAAAGACGTAAAATCTAAAGAAAACAACACAAAATGACCTAACATTCGCGCTAATAAACTAAGTAGCAATTTGAGAGCACACCAAGTGTGAACTAACAAAATTGTTGAGATGGGCGGACATTAAGAGGGCTTGATCAGACATTCATAGTCCTAACAGTCGTTTATCTCGACGAAACTTCTAATACAAAATATATTTTAATGAAACATAATACATTAAAAAAAATGTTGGAATAATTGCGTTCGATCCTTTACCACGATATTATAAACTTGACATATTAACAATTTACTTATATTTTCCATTGTGGTGCTAAACATTATGCACTCCGGTTCAATTAAATACAAGTAATTATTATAATTCTTTAGAAATAAAATCAAATTGATCAGAAATCTCGTTCAACTTCACTTGTTAAATTTATATAATTTGAATAAAATATTGTAATGTAATCTTATAATGTTACCAGCCATATAAACCCAATTATATTATATTTGAATGAGCTTTAGTCTTTAACTACAAATACGAAACCAAATAATCAAATTTTCATGCAACACAATTCTTTACTAACGATAACTTATTGCTCAAAAAAAAAAAAAAAGAACTTATGATATTAGCGAGAAGTATATGTCTCTTATTTATATTATTTGAAATCATAAGTACTTGCAAATAAATAAATAATATCATAAGTACTTAAAAATAAAAAATTGCTGACATAACTTCCAATAACGAGAAAGTGAGCTTAGTTCACATGACTTTTTGAATCTCAGCCGACGTGTACGTTCTCCTCAAATCTGGGCCGTTGATCGGAACTTGCGTAATCAATCACCGACTAGCTCAGTGCGAATCCATTATTTTTTGTGCGCCTCAGCTACACGGAGCACGGAGTTTGAGATGATAGGTGAACTAAGCTCACTCTCAGGGTAGTCATGTGAAATACGCGCGTCCCTGAAAGATGAATTTTCTATGAGCTTGGAGGAGGTCGTGATGGATACGCGCTGATGAGGGCGGTGGGTGGAGGTAGGGAGAGGAGCAATAGTTGCAAAAATCCGCCGAGTCCGCACGTGCTCTTTGTACTTGACTCACTTTAATCGAGAATCGCACGTGTTGAACTACTATTTTAATATAAAAAAAATTCACTAACTTAATGAGTGTAATTTCATATTTCAAGTTAGGATACACGACACATAATGAGTGTGGTATGATAGTTGATGATTGATCCCGTATTAGTAGAGATTTGAATCACGTTTGTTCTCTGTTGCATGTTAAGTGATTTGTGGTCTAGGCTAAGACACAGTACTTCAACAAATCGGTATCTTCCCCAAAGGCCCATTTAATAAGAAAACTTAATTCGGAGGCCCAATAACGTTAAAAGTATCATCATCGTCACATCGAAGACTCACATCCACACGCCACAGTTTTCTCGAACCCAAACCCAGACTCACCGATTCTTGACTCTCTCCCACAACCCTTTTTTCGTCTTCGTCTTCTTCTTCGAAGACCCAAGACCTCCATTTGCTCCAATTTTCAGAAATTCGCAGCAAGTTCCGTGTTTTTTCCATGCTCAGAATTTCGTTCGTTGGCCCAACTGCGTCGCCGGGAAGTTCCTAATTTGCCACTACTTTGTTCAAATTTAATTGTTGCATGCGGTTTTGTTTTCAATCCGAACCCTAATTCGTCTGTTGTGTAGCCCAATTTTTTACAGAACTAGGTTTTGGGTTTTGTTAGGCGCCACTTTAAACCCTAGTTTTCCCCAATTCTCGTATGTTTTCCCCCCTTGAATTTGATGGGGGGATTTTTGTAAACGAGCTGGGAGGGTTTCAAAATTTGATTTTGTTTCGTGGGTTAGGTTTAAATTGTGATGTTCCATGGATCCGCTGCCTGTGATTTTTGATATTAGTTCGGATGATGAGCCATATTGCGATGAGCCCGGAGGGGACGACTATGATTGGTTGTCGGAGATTCTCAAGTCGGTGGAGAAGCCGCCGGATGAATCCGATGATGTTGTGGTGGTGAGTGAGGTCAATCCTAGGAAGAGAGCCAAGTTTTCGAAGCCGTTGGAGAAGGATTTTGATGAAGATTGTGTGATTTTGGATGGAGACCCGGATAAGACCGTGGGGGTTGTGAACGAGCCTGAGACTGAGTCTGATGAGTTGCTCATTGTCGGAGAAAAGGGTCAGGTATATAATTAGAGCTTAACATGCTACTACTGAATATTTTTTGGTTCAATTATTATTATTATTTTTTCATTGTCTATGATAATTGTACTTTACTCCTTCGATCTTATTGATGAATTATAGAGAAATGACAGATTAAACCAAGCTGCATTGTTTGATGGTGGTTTGGTTTGTGATTTGGTATTTTGGTCATTTAGTATATTGGGTAGATGTTTTCTAAATCTCATTTTAGTTCCGGTTACTCTGATTAATGAAATGAAGATATTATTTTAATGCTGTGGACGTTTGTTATTCGTTGGTGACTTGGTGTTAATATTTGAGTAGTCTCTTGTGATGTTTGTTTTGTTGACCATACCACAGGTCTTTGCACACTTGAGCTATCTAAGACATGATAATTTCATGTTTTGGGAACCATAGTTTGTTTCACACTTTTAGCACACTTGAGCCATCTAAGGTGTTCATGTGCGTAATGCCTTTGTATTGCTTGGTCATATTTTGTATCCAGCTTTGATTTGCTACATTTCTCGTACTACAATTTTGATCTTCTATCACTATCACTCATCATGTACATTATTAGTATATTTTGTACTGATGTTTCCTTTGTCGGGGTTATATGTTTTTTTCTTCTTTCTGGCCTAGCTCTATTCTTTTATCCTTGACATATTTCGGTAATCGGGCTTCTGGAGCATGGAAACTGAGATGTCATGTTCATACAAGGGCACCCATCATACGATGGTTATTCGCCAATTATGTGCTGAAATCATCAGGGTTTGTAATTTTTCAAGACTTGTTCTTAACTTCCTATTGATGCTTCTTCTTTGAGAATTAAGAAGATAGTTCTTTATTCTTTAATGTTTTTGTGTTATCAATTTTTCTTTTTATTCCCTTGAACATAGCAACTACTCCCTTGTATTACTCCAAGGCTGCATGGTCGTAGCACCAGTGTGGTTCAGATAATTATAATATACACGATGAATGGCCATCATTTAAAACTTCATTTAGAACATTATAATTGTAAATCTGAAATTGTCTCGAAAGCTCAGAGTTATAGTAGAAGTGCCTGCTAATAAAATGGTTATCAGATTTCAGATTTATATAACAGACATTAACTAATTTGGATTGTCCGATGTGAAGTATTTTTCCTTTAAACATTTTTTCACTGCATGACTTCATTATAGGTCCCTTGTCTCTCTCCTTGACCTGAATATGGGAACGATCCCGAACTTGACTAAGGATTTTATTCTTGTCATGTCTGCAGGTCGCATGCCGGGACTTCCCTCATTCAAGGCAGCATTGTGCAAAATTGCCTTTTAATTCCACTCCTCATGAAAGGCACTGTCACCTGGTATGTTTACTTCTTCATTCTTTTCCCTCTATTATCACCTAATCCTATATGAATTTTTGATTGATACCCAATTTGGTACATGGAACTTAAAAAAAAATTGATACATTACTTTTTAATTTGTACCCAATGTAGTACACGCTGTCCTATGGGACTAATGGTTCATATCGAAGTTCGTGTACCAAATTTGGTACAAAATGAAAGTTCACATACCAAATTGGGTATCAGGTTTTGACGTCTATTCTTGTTCTATTCCAGTGTCACTGTTATGTCTGCGACTCTATTGCACCGTGTTCTCACTGGGGTAATGGGAGCTCGGAAATTGACCATTGCCACGCTACTGAGAAAGAAGAGACATGGAAGCTTGAGAGAAGTTTTAGGCAGGGGAAAAGTGCTCCGCTGTTAGCACTGAAGCTCCCCCATGATATCCTCTCTACGTCGATTCCCCAACTTAATCAAGTTTCTCAGACAAACCATATCAGACAATCCAATGAAGTTTCACATCGGAACATTGTTCAGCCAAGCACCATTGTTCGATCAACATCGAATCCTGTGATGCAGAATAATGTTTCAAGACCAACTGCAATGCGAGCTTGTACTTCATCAACCAATTTTGGCATTCCAAGTGGCAGAAGTCTTAGTAGAGGCTCTCAATGGCGGCACAATCTGTCCAAAAGCAGAAAACATCATCCTTTGGTTTCGCAGCCGATGGTGGGCCATAATAATGGCATCATGCGGAAGGAACGAGATCATAATTCCGGTAATCTAGGAGGAGCCCGCCTTGACCCTTCTCATAGTTCTTCTCAAAGGTCTAGTTCGGTTGGGTGTGAGTTTCCAGTGAATCAACCTGTTGGGTGTGAGTTGCCAATGAATCAACATAAGGAACGAGATCAGATTGCCGGTAATCCAGGAGGAGCCCTCCTTGACCCATCTCTTAATTCTTCCCAAATATCTAGTCCGGTTGGGTGTGAGTTGCCAATGAATCAGCCTGTTGGGTGTGAGTTGCCAATGAATCAACCGACTGAAAGAGATCAGAATGCTGAGAATCCAGGAGGAGCCGGCTTTGACCCTTCTCAAAACTCCTCTCAAAGGTCTCATGCTGTTAGGGTTGCTTTGCCAATCAACAATCCATACCAAAGGTCTCATTCTGTCAGGGGCGCTCTACCAATCAACGATCCGCTCCAAAGGTCTCATTCTGTCGGGGGCGCTTTGCCCATCAACGATCCACATCAAAGGTCTCATTCTGTCAGGGGTGCTTTGCCAATCAACGATCCACACCAAAGGTCTCATTCTGTTAGGGTTGCGTTGCCAATCAACCAACCAAGGCATGGTTCACCGCACAATGTTAGTCACGCTCAAGCATTACCGCAAACTGGAACTCCCCCACCAGTGCATACAGTAAGATACAAACGTGGGTGTCGTATGTATTCACAATCACTTACTGGTGAAAACCTCCCTCAGACTAGCATAGCACCTTCCCAACATCAAGTCCAAATTCACCCTGGTTCACAGCCGATTGGCAGTCAAAATATTTACCCACCCGCGAATCTAAGTCAGAATGACTGTCTTCCAACTTCCTCCGGCTCTCAATTTCAGCCTCTTTCACATTCAAATGGTGGCCAAAATATGTATCCATTCGTGAATCAAAGTCAGAATGCCGGAGTTCCACGTTCCTCAGGTTCTCAAATTCAGCCTATTCCACAGTCAAATGGTATTCAAAGTTTTTATCCGCATGCGGATCAAAGTCAGAACGCCATAGTTCCAAGTTCTCCGGGTTCTCAACTTCAAGCCAACCAACAACCTCCAGTTGAAAACCTTCAATTCCAAGGTCCAGTGCCTGTGTACGAGCCACTACCTCTCAAGGAGAACCCTCAATATCCTGTAAGCAGTGAAGCAAGCTTACCAAATTTTGATTTTGAGGATTGGCTTCTGCAAAACGAGCCCTTGCCAATGCCAGTAGTTTCAGGCGGATCAGAGCCTCCTATAGATACAGGTATGCTCTATTTCGACTTTGAAACCACTTGGAATGGTTTGACTCATGCATAGTAACTTATAATTTTCATTTCCGATTCTCAAATCTCAAGAGACTAGTAGATCTCGACACTGCTGAATGATGTTTTGCATAAAGAAGTGAAAGCATTTGGTAACCTGATGTTACATTGTTTTAGCGAAATTGTATGAAGAGATGGTCATTTAAATGATGATGTACAGCTCTTTTTTACTTGTCACGTTTGTGCATTGCTGATATGTTCACTGTTTTGGTCTTGAATGCTTTGGAGACTAGAATAGCATGAATGTATTGTAAAAATGTAATTTCTTGTTTAGATTCTTAGCGTTAAACATCAAGATTTGAGCCAAAAGATCCACTTAAGGTATAGTCTTTTTATAAGGCAATGGCAACTACATGCTCAATACTTGGTCCTATTTGCATATAGCGGTCTATTTTTTTTTACGTGATAGCTAGTTCTTTGTACGTTCAATTTTCATTTCGGCAATGTGAATATGATGGCGATTGCTTGGATAAATTGATTATTTTGAAGAAAGTAAAATGATACGTCACGCATTGGACTTGGCAAAGAAAGTAAAATGATACGTCACGCATTGGATTTAGGGTCTTATCGGGTTGGGTCAGGTTTAGGACGGTGTGAACCCTAACCCTAATGTTGTTTTGGGTTGGTCGGGTTACGGTTTGGTTGGGTTTCAGGCATAAAATACACTGAATTTCATACGACAGTATCCCACTTTGTTACGTTGTACCTACTAGTGAATGACAATCTCTTTTTATGTACTTTCAAGAAAATATCCGGACAGAAGAAGTATCATATACTCTCTCCGTTCAAAAATGAGTGTCTTGTTTTTATTTTTTGCAAAAATTAAGAATTACAAATAATTTAGTTTGTTTCCAATATAATCCTCACGTTTTTCATGTGCACTCATGTGCAGATTTTTTCATGTGCATAAGTGATAAGGGTAATATGGGAAAAACATTAATATAATAACATAAAATTAGAAATAAGACACTCATTTTGGGATAAAAAAATTAGACAAATAAGATACTTATTTTGGGACGAAAGGAGTACAAAAATGTGTATTATGTATACGAATATATTTTATGTAATAAAATGGCCAAATCACCAAATTTTGAAATACAAGTGTTTTCAATCATCAATAAGTCAAATTGTACAAATTTTGTTAAGGAAAAGAATCTCTATTATATCAAACGTTATTGCACTCAAATTTATCAAGATAATAAATAAATATTAACAAACCTCTTTTTGGTTTAAACATGCACAACTCGAACCACGTGTAAATGTGTGGTTTTGTTCGACCTCATTTGATTGAAAATTGATTATGTTTAATTTATCCAGCTCAAGGTTGGAAAAATGTGGATTCAGTTTTAGATGTCCCCGAGTTTGAGTGAGCACACGTAACTCAACTTGAAAATTTATAGGTTTGAGTCACATAAAATGAACTAGACCTTGTGTCAAGTTCAAATTGAATATTCTTTCAAAATTCATGTGTTAAGACAAGACAAATCCAACACCTAAAAATTAAATCTAGCCCGAGGTTTAGTTTATTTTATGTGACTCGATCCCATAAATTTTCCAATTGAGTTACGGGTGCTCGTTCTCTTTCGGGCAAGCATTTTAACCTGAACATGAAACTCGAACCCAAAATTCAAATTATCACTTTTTTGCCGATTCAAAATTTTATCTTATTATGAATTAAAATCCAATAATCTCATAATAAATTAAACAATTTTGAATCTGATAAAAAAAACATCTCCTAAAGTTCAGGATCAGCGAGTAATTATTTATTTATTTATTTATTAATTTTCACGTACTTTTAATTTTAATTACTCTCATGGAATGCTCCGCCGATCACCTGAGCCACCTCCTCGGCCGGCTCCCCCCTCAAACCCCCCACCCCTCCG